>JAUNZO010000351.1:0-91626 GCA_031894775.1 Chloris gayana
GGTAGGCTCACAGAAAAAACAAAGTAACCAATAGTAACTTTCTCTAGTAGCTTTATCTTACTTTGTAGCCTCACATGAGAAACAAAGAAAAGAAAAAGGTCACCTCTTGGTTTGTTCCTCCAAAATATAGCATAGGATCGGAACACATTTATATGGAAACTATCATTTGCTTTTCTTGTGAGTCAAATGGTCATGTAAGGAAAAATTCTTTACAATTTTTATCCTCCAAATTTCCTTTGCAGTTCCTTTAATCCAAAGGAAGCCTTAATACGAAACGCATGATTATCAAAAAAGATTTGGAGGGCAGCTTATGATACGAATTTGTGCAGTTTGGCCTTTCAAATTTTGGTAACTTCCATGTTATGACGACTTATTCAATTTCATTTGAAGGGACTTTAAAGAGTAGTTAGATCAACGTTTTGAAAAAGATGAACCTTTCGTGGATAGAAAGAACTATTCTATTCTCATTTTTAGACCTTGCTTGAAAGTAGCAGCTATGCCTTCGAAAAAAAAGATCCACCTACCAGCTACCACTCTGTTTCTCACATGTGCATCTGTCCTTTGCGATTATCCAGGGCGTCAACTGAAGCAGGGGAGGGCGCAAGTGACCTGTGCGGGTGAATGCATTGATTGAGCGTGTTGCTGATACGTACTACTGTTAACAAGATCGATTGACCGGTGGACACTCGAGATCATTATTAGCTACGAGTAGTAGGCTGTAGAGGCGCACGCGCAGGAGTATGGAGCAAACTGTCGAAGCGACCAGACCAAAAGATCTTGCATATCTTCGGAAATCGGCCGGAGACACATATGAGCTGTGTGAGTAGCTCTGCTACAGTACTACTTCCTCCGTCCAAGAATATAAGGATTTGTTGACTTTTTCACTTTCACTTTGACCACTCGTCTTATTCAAAATATTTATGCAAATGTAAAAATAAAGAAGACATACTTAAAATATATCTAGAAATAAAATAGATTCTAATAAAATAAATAATTTTTTAATAAATTTTTTAAATAAGACGAGTGGTCAAACGAGGAGTGAAAAAGTCAACGAATCCTTGTATTCTTGGACGGAGGGAGTACTGCTACTCCCCACCGCGTCATCACGTAAAATGCTGCGTGAAACCGAGAGAGGGAGGAACCGCTCCAGTTTTTTTATAGTATTTTTCAAGTAAGAAAGTGCTCAAACCTTTAGTTCTGTAACATCAAAGAAAACTACCACCACTAGATTATTTTTGATGTGACGGAGCTAAATTTTAGTAGACACTACTAGATTTCTTAATTTACTACTCCATCCGTCTCAGCTTATTTGTCATTCTAGAGATATTTTTTAGTGTTCAGATTCATATAATGTTCAATAAATCTGGATATATACGGTGTGTCGTTTAGAGGATGTTCATTGAATCTAGTAGAATGACAAATAATTTAGAACATAGGAAGTAATACTTTGTCATCCTCGTATTATAATGCACCTTTTTACTTTTTTAATATATCTTTATTTCTCTCTTCTCATTTTCTACAAATCTAATTTATTCTCGTCTGCTTAATTCTCCGGATCAAGACTACATCAAATAATTTGGGACAGAGTTGGGCGCGTTGGCAGATGTTTCCTTCCGGATCCTACGTGTGCCTTGCTCGTGGCCAAGCCAAGCCACGTGTCAACATTGTGGAAACGTGAAAAGAATCCACTTTATGGGTTATGCTAAGCCAACTCGCATGCATGGCCAGCACGCCTACGCGCACAGTGCACTCGTGCCAGGTCAAAGGTACGTCGTCCCTCCCATGCATGCATGCATGCATGCACGTACTAGCACGCGCCTACTGGAGTAAAAAGATCATGCCCAATCCATTGATTATTGCAAAGAGGAGGCCCATAATCACAACGAGTTAGTAGCTACTAGGTAGTTAAATAGGACCACACTACTAGGCACCATGCAGGTGGCATGTCTTCGCGACGCTAACGCGAGCATGGCAAGAAGCTGATCCTCCATTACAATGAATTTTGTAGCCGCTCCAGTTAATTAGAGTAAAATTAGCATACAGCACGTGTCGTAGTAGGCTGAGTAACATTTCTGTATCAAGAAAATAAGGAGAAAGAAATTCATAAAAGTAACATACAACTCCCTCCGTTCTTAAATGGTTGACGCCATTGATTTTTTCTATTACGTTTGACCACTCGTTTTATTCAAAAAAAATTAGAAATTATCAAACATTTTATTATAATTTAATTTATCACTAATGAAAGTTGAAACATAATTTATATTTTTATATATTTGAAAAAATATTTTGAATAAGATGAACGTTGAAACATAACAAATAAAGTCAACGGTGTCAATAATTTAAGAAGGGAGGGAGTATTCATTATGTCACAGTAAGTCAACCTTAGTAGTAAGTTAGTAGCCGTCAAATGTTACAGAGTAAGATTACACACATACGTGATATGTGTTCGAAAAAAGGATTGCGCTATATACAGTATGCTTTAGCCATGCACGAAGCACGTACACTTAGGATGGTGTCATGTCATCACGAAAATTAAGATCTCTATACTAATTAGCTTGTTTAGACCATGAATTTGTCCTCAGACCACCGCATAGCGCCACTTTGTATACTAAAAAATATGTGATAATTTTGTAATTTTTTTAAATAAGTTGAATGACTAAACGTAACAAAAGAGTCAATGATATATAATCTAGCTTCCCCACTATTTTAGCCCCGTTTAGTAGATTTATAGAATCTCTAATGAACCTAGATAAGTGGTTGTCTAGATTCATTAAAAATACTATAAATCTAGATACTCATACCAGCATGATTAGGAATATTTATATTTTGAGACAAAAGAGTATGTGAAGTCTTTCATACTAGTCCTAACCTTCACAAAAGAGAAATGCAATAACTTACTAACGGCTGATGGTCGTTCGTCAATGGCTGCTAGAGTGTATGCGTGCGCTGGACAGGGCATGCGACCTGCCATATCCTGGCATGCAGCTATAGGACACAGAAGCTTGGTTCATGGTGGTGCGTTTTGTTGCGTGCAGCCTTAACAGCGGGCAGAAGCATAGCCTTTTAGAAAAACAAAGGAACAGTACAGCTATGGCACCTACGTGTAGGCACAGACATAGGCAGGGAGTCTATTGGCTGGGCCTGGGGACTGGACGACTGTCCGGATTCCCCTTTGGGATCAGCAGCAGCTACTTTTTGCTCTCGTTCTTGTCTCTATGGGAGGATCGGAGAGCTTCACTTTCAAATCGAAGGAGGAAAAAGAATGGGAATCAACTCAACAAAACAAACGTTAACAAATTAAAAGTGAAGAGACAAATGGTTTATGATCTTCCTGATTTACTTGAACTCGATATTGCATTATATATTCCATACATAAAATGAGGGTTCATTATGTTGCAAAAAAAAACTTGAACAATCAGCTGAAATTTGAATAAGACAGTTAGACATAAAAAATAGCCTTAAGACAACTAAGTATCTGAAAACAGTTTTCTGAAACATGGGTGTACATGCATTTTATTACATGCGTGCTGATATTTCTCGAGGCAGATTTTTTCCACACTTATTAGCGCTTCCGATCTGCCATTATTAAAAAAAAATGCAAGCTATAGTAATAATCGAGAGAGTATGTCCGTTGCAAAAAAAGAAACTTATCCGAACCACACCAACTACGTTGGGTAAAGTTGAAATCGAGCGACCGATCGAGGGGAGTGGGAGTGACAGAAAACCAAGGGTCACCTCCACTGACTTCTGCTCTCCGCCGTCCCACTCTTCCTCGGACCCTCCTCCGAAGAATTTCGACATCAGATCCAGCCTATTAGCAAGCCATCGTGCCGTCCTTCAACCCGTTCGCAGCATTGTTGACCCGCGGATTGCCCCCAGGAGCTCCTCTCCACCGGACCAGTCGACGTCGAAGATGATGCGGCTGAGGTTACCCGGCAGGCGAGGCTTGCCTACGGTCTTTTCTTCCGCCCGCAGCGTGCTGCATCCGGCTCCGCCGGCGCCGACGCCGGCGCCGGCGCCGATCCAGGCACCTGTTCCTTCAGAGCAAACACTAGTAAGTGCTGCTTCTTGCCTGTAAAGGTTGTAATCTGAAGAAAAAAAGAGCCTCCTTTCATGGCCGGTGTCAATCCCAAGACCCTTACCAACACAGCCGTATAGGGATCAGAAAAGGACCGATTAGTAGACGTTTCAACCTAATTGCTTAGCGGTTAATCAGGCCGAAAAGGTGATTCTCAAGCGCTGTTTGACATATATGTGCGCTTCTTGACAACCTAACCTCTCGTCTGGCACATTAGACTACCCTAGGTTGTTCCACCATGCTTGGTTTCGTAAAAAGCTTACTTTTTGCTCTAGATGTAGTGTTTTCTTAGTTAGTGAATGTATTAGTATGCTTTGCAAAATTTGTTGCCTATGCCTTGTAATTATCTCATTTTTACATCTAAAATTTTAATTTTGCAGATGAAACGGTTCATGTCATCTGCTCAGCAGCCTGCGCCCCCACCTGCTGATTTACTGTGGGCGCCACGGCCCCCAATTCTCCTCACAAAAGAATTTGTCATAAATGTAGGCAATTCAATGGAACTTGAAGAAATGATATCTAAGGACAAAATTGAAGCAGATGAAAGTGTGCAGGTGGACCAACTCAAGGAAGAGTTTAAGGGACCTATCGAGGATGCACTGCGTGCAAGATGCTTATTGTGGGAGAAACCACTCTCGGATGAAGAAACAAGATGGCTCATATTTGAGTATCAAAGGATTACTGGTTCCTATCCTAGATTGTTCACCACCTATGGTCTCATGGTTCATCTCAGGGAAATGCCCAGACCGTATTGGAGGCTGTTTCTGGACTCCTTAAGTAAAAGGAAATCTATTGTCCTGCTGGATTGGTCTACAAAACTGTACACAAGGGTTGGGATATCCATGTATGATCATGGAAATATAATCCCAGATCAGAACCTGTGGTACAAAGGGGAGAGTGATGGATCTTATGATGCAAAGGATATGAAGGGTGGAACCGGTGCTGCTGTAAAAAAGAGGGCAACCAAAGTTTGTAAGGTACAGCTTGATCCGCTAGAAGAAGAAGATGCTGGCAACAAGTTTGGGCCAGAGGAGGGCGCTGTGCAAAAAGATGTTGCAATAGGTGATAATGGGGCAACCAAGATTCGGAAGAAAAAGGTTGATTCAATAGAGGAAGATGCCAATATGGTTGGTCAAGTGGATGGCAGTACACAAAAGGTTAGTGAAAACAAGCTTGGGCTAGGAAAAGTAGGAGTTCTAATATGGAGAGGAAATCAAGTTCACCTCTGTGAGGCTTACTTTCATGTACCTTGCTCCTCATCCATTGAAGCCGAAGCGAAGGGCATGTATCTGCAACTTAAGCATGGAATGCCGTTGCAATACCTTATTGCCTGCACGGATTGCATGTCAATATTCAATGCTGTGAGGGGCCTTCTTGTAGACGATCCAAATGGTGAGAGTGGGGGAATGTATGAGCTTCTCAGAAATATGAGAGGAGGTTTCAAAGGTTTTGTGCCACGTTGGGTTCCTCGAAGTGAGTTGAGTCCCATTGATAATATCCTAAGAGATACAAGATTGCAAAGCATAGATGGAGGGCGGAAACAGAAATACATTGTCACTGGACTAATTGAGGAGTGGTCAGGTCTACTATCTGGAGAACCGAACTTCACAATTGAAGGAAAGCAACCAACTGGTAATAGCTTCAATAGCTCAATTCATTGTGTTCTTTATTTTCAGGGAACTTAAGTTAGTTTTCTATTTTTTTTGAAAGGAACAGGAGGAGCAAGGCTCCTACTGATTATTTATTAAAACTCTATAATAAGTTAGTTTTCTATTCATTTTCTTGTAATGTGTAACGTCGTATCAATCTGGATTTAGGGGAATTAGTCTGCAATGGGCATTGAGGCTCTAAACCTGTCACTTGCTTAATCTCATTTAATAGCTCCAGTTAGTTGAAATAACTAGTACTATTGATCCCATGACCCTGCACCCTCAGGCCTCCGATATGAACCACCAGCAAACAGAAATGGCTTGACTTTTAAAATACTTCGATGTTGTGAAAATAAATGTAAACTACAGAAAGCAATAGAAGGATTTAATTTGCTGTCTTTCTAAAGTCTCTTCATTTGTCCACATCTTTGAAGCTTCTATAGCATATCTAATGACTGAACAGAACTAACATGGAATGAATGCTGCATATAACTTCAAACACATCTTAAAAGCTTTTTGTTACGGCACTCTTGTCTTTCACATGATTTGATCTTATCTCTCTTCTCGTTTTAAATATTTGGTTGCCACTTTCTTTCCATATATATATACCTCCAAAGCTGAAATGGGTGCTTAGCCTGCTGCACCATGTAAAAAAAGTTGGTTGCATAATTACATTCAATCTCGCATTGCTGTCTGAAAGGTAGCTGAGGAATAGGTCTGTAGCCTTCCAGCTTGTATTTATTTCCTTTTAGGATATTTGCTCTCAATAAAAGTAAAGCAGGCGACAACTCCACACCTCAAGGTTGCCAAAGATTGATTTATTGCCCTGGAACTGGAAAGTATTTATCCATCCACATGGACCCATCATGATATCATATCCTCAACATCACTAGGAATTTGTTTCAGTCCTAAGGCACAGTGGCAATACCCACATCAGAAGTTGCACCGTTTCTTTTTTAGCTCCACATACGTGGATTTGACAGTGAACCCCTGTCCTGTGTTTCTCATTTGACAGCTTAAGTGTCTATTGCTGATATGTTATAGCAATTTGCTCTTCATGTATTTCCTTCTCAAAATTTGGTGCCAAAGACCTGAAGTATTTTCCAGCTTCCATAGCCATTTGCCCAACAAACTATAGTATACATGACATGCTAATCCAATACTCCCGGTCTTTTGGCATGCAAATGCACTTGACCGGGTGATACCTTTTGATCCGTTGACATTGTTACAATAGGAATCCTCCTGACAGCTCCTTTCGGTAATTTATATATGATATAATTTTATTTATATGTGGCAGTTCAGATCTTAATAATGGAGACAAGCATAATTCAGATTTGCACTTACCTTTATTTTTGTGCAAGTGTTTCTATTTGTGATTTTCTTTGTACTAACTTCGAAATATTTTTGTAGTGAAAATGCCAACCAAGAGGCTGCCAAAGCTTGAACAAACATGCTTCCATGAGGTGGAGAATGAAGAAGAAAAAATTGAGGCCCTATGTTTGATCGCCCGTGCATTACAACCTAAGAAGTTGCATATCGTTGGAAAAGAAGGAAGCACACCAACTTCTGAAACAATTCAAAAATATTTCAGGAATTGCGAGTATACCATTGAGGTGAAATCCAGATGTAGTATTGGTGTAATGGACACATGCTCTGTCATGGATTCCTTCGAGGGCTCACGAGACTTGGTTCTAGTTTTAGATGCCTCTATACCAAAGGAGGATTATGAGATGCACAATGCATTTGTCATCTACATAACAACACCAGCAGAAAAGGAAGTGGTCAAGAAGTTCACTACAACATCATTTGGACCTATGTCCTTCGTTGCCTTCCATAACTGATTTAGGCTCTTGTATGTTTAGTATGTGCCATGAACCCATGATGCACGGTTGTCTTTATTGAGCTCTGAATTTTTTTTTGGCCTTTTAATGACTGAAAACATGGAGCACTATTCGAGCTAGCTTGATGCATTGAATGTCGCTACTTTGAGACAATTTTCTGCACTTGTGTGCACACCATGTAAAATTTTATTGAAGTCTCTTAATATTTGAATTTATGGGGCTATTACATGAGTGTGGATATTTTAGAAAGTGAAATGATTTTCAACGGTTACTCGGTATGTGTTGAGCTGAAAGCAGACTTCACTGGCCAATTTGATGGAGGATTGCTTTTTGTACTACGCAGGCCATGAAAAATAATAAACCATCAAGAAAAACATATACTACGCAGGTACATGCCGCAGAAAACAAAGTTCCATGAAACATAAGGTCTGCGATTTCTACTTGGGACGCTTAGTTTAAATCTCCAACAAAAAAGCCAGGCCACAGAACTGCACAACAAACAGTCACAAACTTCTAAGGGCATGTACAATGCCATTTACTTTAGGGGCTCTTGAGCCTACGTGGCAAGGATTTTTTTACAGAAAACACCTTCTTTCGATGGAGAGGTGAGGCACCAAGCTCTTCATGAAACACCGGGCTCTTGCGTCGTTCCCAAGAGCAAAGAGACCTAATGAAATCGCATAATTGGTCTAGCAATGCAGTTTGTATTTATTAGAAAACAATGCTAAGAGACGATAAGTGGTCTCTCCTTCGTAACTGACTTTTAGTATGAAACATAGTGCCCAAGAGACAGGAGTTGTCTCACTCTTGTACTTGCTCTAAGAGGGCCACATTTAAAGTGGTGTCCGTTATCCATGAAATTCAAAGGCAACACCTAAACACCCTGTTTGTTTTTTCATCTACTCTTAGCCGCCGCCAGACCATACTTCTTGCCGAAGACAATCACCTGATGTCTGTCGTACCCGGCAAGGACACCAGCAACAGTAGGGAGGGATGTTCGCACCAGCACCCTTGAAGAGGCACTTGGGACCCTCCTTTTCGACAATCTGCTTGAATGCATCCAAGGAGCTGTTGTACTTGACTGCCCCACCAGATGTCATCATCATGCAACGGTGAACAGTATCGATAGGTTATGAGGCAAGACCACCACCAAGCAAGAAGTTGGCAAAGAAGTTATCCTGGAGAACACATCAGTAAAAATGAAAGTTCAGCAAAAGAAAACCATGTAATATAGAGGGAACAGGTAATCAATGGAAATTAATCAGCACAAAACCATGATTATACAGGAAAAAAGTGAGCTAACAATGTCCATATAAACCTGCAGGTTACCAACACGAACCAACCACCGACTTGAGGGAGTCATACATTCCAAAGTCCAGACCTCGGTACAAAATGATTCCCACACAAGAGATGTTGAATCCATGGTACAGGCCACGGATTTCATCACTGTCCAGGGCCTTGTGATAAACATCTACGAGCCCATTGAACTGCCTCTCACCACCCTTCTTGGCAACCTTGGCTTCATTAGCCAAACGTGTAGGAGCATAGTCCAGAGAATACATAAAGAGGAGAGAACAAGGACCACCAGCTCCTCCAGAAGCCAGGTTTCCAGCAAACCACTTCCAGTAGACATCCTTGTCCTTCTTAAAGTTGTTGAACATGTGTTTGAAGTGGTCTTTCAAGGCAAAGTTCAATGCCTGAAGAAGGCTGGAAAGTTCAGGCTTAGATAACATAAATACATGAAATACGATCACAAAACACTACGTAGAAAATAAGGGTAGGATGGGATAGGACGCTGTACCTGTGTGGGGAAGTAACGGATGGCATTAGCTATGTTTCCTCTCCACAGTGAAATGACACCCTATCTTTCATTGTCCGAGCAAAGCAGTCACTGATGCCCTTGTACGGTTTAGAAAGTCTACCACTCTTGATGATCTCATCCTAGTTCTGAATCAAAAGCTTGACACACTCGATTGGAGCAACAGCCGTCTTTGAGATAGCAGCAGAAACTTCACCCATCAGAAAGTCAATCATAACCCAGAAAACCCTCTGTCTTGGGGCGAGAAGCAAAGACAGGGGATGGTGCTATGACAGATGAAAGTCCAACACCCGCACTCATCCCATGGTATGACCTTAGAGGCACACTGTAAGCAGCATACGCATTGTTAAATACAGGGTTATTTATGACAGAATAAGAAGAGATTCTGTTCAACAGCACAGACTGCTCATGGATCTTCCAGATCACAGATGGAGGACTCAGTTCTTCTGGCATTTTCAAAAGCTAGAAGCAAACTGTCAAACAATAACACAAAAACTTTTGTCAAATAATAAGACAAGAACTTTTGTTTAGACTACAAGTCACTACACCAAACAGGCAACAACAACAACAGAGCCTCCCAAACAGGTAAGTCTGTGAATGAATGCCAAGCATATAGTGGAAACACTGGTACTCTAAACAGCATCCAAAAGTATGAAAAAATGAAAAATGTTTTGGCTTTAGTTGCATTCCTCTAGCAGAAGAGGACCAGAAAACATCCCAAACGGAGAAGTTCGCCTAGGGGATTGAAGTATTGAACATTAAAAATCAACATCAAAATAGTTCAATTGCAGTAGAAATTAGCTCACTGTGGCAAATAAATCATGGCTTATATTAGTAGAAACATGTTCAATTGTTCATCAAGCTTGCAGTTCTCAAGCTAACAAACATCATCATGTATCCATCATAACAACCTATAATAATGGTCATGTGTACTTTTCGATCAAAAGATTCAAAGCTATCCTTTTTCCTCCTATAATGCTACTCTACTAGCATTAGCAATCTCTGCTCAGCCTGTTTCAACCGCAACAAAAATAATGGTGAGCGATAACTATGCAAAATCATGTCAATCAAATAAAAATAATTTAACAGAGATTGCATGAGTAAAATCAATCAGCAACCTCACTATTTAATGGGCTAGTATAATTAAGTTGCAGTTCATGTACTAACAGAAATTGTGCCATGAGTAATTCATCCAGACGGAACTACATGTGGGTTCCAGATCATATTGCAACTTTGATGTCACAAAGGTATAAACGACATAGAGTACTGAGTAATTAAATATATCAAGGAAAGATAAAGACATCTACTGATTTTTCTAATTGAGCTAAAAGAACAAAGCAGCAATAGTATATTACCTGCGGACTGCAGTGTGCTGTAATCCCAAATATAACCATTAGATGTATCAATAACATTGGTTGAACGAGTAATCCAACCTGAAATGTTGCAAAATGAAAGTTAATAGACGTGAACAGACACATACTTATAAATTAAAAATTAGCACTTTGTAAATAGGGGCAAGGCTACTGCATGGAGTACCCAGAATAATCAAGCTTTTGGAAACCAAATGGCTAACAAATAAATAGAACTTGAGGTAAATGACAATACTGAACAACAGCATCAAGATTTCGGAAAGTAATCATCTACCTTTTCATCACACCTTAGTTTAACTAAAAAAATAGAAACAGAAGAAATTACTGTTTGGGAAGAAATATTAAACTAAACAAGTCAAAACTAATAAGAGGTTCCCGAAGCAAAACATGAACTGGGGATTTTAGGATGACCAGATTTACTTTAAAGATCATAGAACTTTTTCATATTGAGACACTGGACACCCTACTGATACTTGGGAGGTACTTGAACCGCATATTTTCTGAATAGACATATATGTTAATTCCCACAGATTTATCAACATAAACCATATACACCAGGCCTTCCTACTTGGTAGTCAACTGCTTTGGATTGGAACTGTGATTCGATAACCATTGTTACAGAAATATGTTACATGGTAAAAAGAAAAATTCGATTTACGAAAGCAAAAAACTCGTACTGTCCCTTATATTTTGGAATGCCTCAGCACAAACGAGTTCAGGATGCGACTAACCGGCTAGAACTAAGAGCAGAAGGCGCAAATGCAAGCTGAATTCTGTTTTCTCTAATGTGTGAGAGAACTAAGTGTCAGTGACCCCAAATTACACCCCACGTCCTGCATTGCATCAAGCAATAAACATGCTTTATCCGATCAATCAATCTAGAACCATAGGCTGGATCTAATTCGGGATGATTGTGTGACTGACGGCTCACGTGGACGGCGCTGTGGCTTGTCGGTGTTCTCCTAGTCGCTGTTGGACACCAAGTCGCTCATTTCGTCGCTCGGTGCGGACTCTGCTTCTTCCTCCCCTCTCCCTTCGAGCGGCGGGCAAGATCGAAACCGCTACTGATGGGATGTCAGAGCAGAGAGCCTTCGGTTCAGCAGCAAGCTTGCTTTCCTTATCAGAACAAGCCATGCGGCAGAGACATCCTGCAATTTGATGCCTCCGTGCAAATAAATTTGTTGGGGAAATTTCTTTTTGACGAAACGGTTGTGACAGGAACCGCATTGCCGATGAATTCAATCCAAGGGGAGGTGGGGGTGAATTCAAAATCAAGGCGCGGTACAGTACCAGGTGTGAAGGAGAAGCTGCTAGGTGGTGCTTACATTTCGCTGAGCTCTCCGCATCGGGACCAGTGGGCGGTGGCGGAGTGTCTTCCCGTCCAGCCTAGGCTGCGCTCCGTCGGTGCCCTCGCACTCTCGCCGCTGCCGCCTTCTCCCATAGCTCGTGAGGGATCTTGAGAAGCGCTCTAGACGGAACATGAGCGGCGGAAGTCACCACGCTGTTCGCTATCGACACCGAGGTCCGGCAGCCGGCGGCATGAAGGGAAGTGGCGGGTTAGAATAACAATTTGCATAAAACTCGCTCAGGCTTCTTCGTTTGGCATGGAACAACATAGGTCGCAACCTAAATCATATGGAACACGAGAATGTGAAACTGATTTAGTTCAACTCAAAATAGTTGTTCGATTGTACATGGATTGATATGGGAACTCATCCGATTTCATGCCCATTCCATATTCTAAAGGTCTAGCACTAATCTGTGATCTTACCCAATGAAACGTAGCAGTCCGGTGAAGTGAAAGAAGCGGAACCACTCAATCCGGATCGAGAACAGGCCCATGCCGGATCCATTTTCACGAAAATGAACAAGGCTTAAACTGGATCGCGACTAATAACCGTGATCCCAGTATTTAAACGATATTAAGCAGCACGAGTTATGACAGCAGTAGGCCTGGGCGTTCGGTTTTACCCAAACTTTCAATTCGGTTAGTTCGATTTTTTAAAAATTCGGTTTTCTAAAATCAATACCTCTAGTAATGATTTTTTAGATACCTGAAAAGTTTGAGTACCTAAATTTCGGTTTGGTTATGACCAAACTATGTTGATCACCTTACAATAAAACTCGTAAAAATATCGAACCATCACTTACCATCACAAATAAACTATTAATTAAGTTATAAAATAACATAGTATAGTGATGAACTCCCTTAATTGCGACTCAAAAGTTGACTGAAAAAATTATGAATAAATTTAAGTGGTATAAAACTTAGGGATGAACTATGCGTTCAATAACTTCGGTTATTTGGATAGTTTGGGTACCTCGCTCTAGGATCTGAAGTTTAAATTAAAAGTTCGGTTAGTTAGATTCTTTACCCGATATACTATCTAATACCCGGAATTTCTATTATTTTGATTTTGGTTTAGGTATCGGTTTTTATTCCCACACTTTGCGACAGCCCCATCAAGCCGTCACCCCACAGAACACGCCTACCCTACCCGATGTCTCCCTCTGCCCGTCCGCTCTGCGCGCTCTCGCTGGCTGGGGGTCATGATTCGAGATCAAACCCCGCCCGGGGACTACGTGTGATCACGGGCTACGCGCGGGCCACGCCGCCATCGGAGCACCAACCGTCCGTTCGAATGCCATGGTGAGCGGGGAACGGAATCTTTTGCAGAAAATGGGGAGAGGGTGGTGCTGATCATCCACTGGACCCGGATTTCTGGCGAATCAATGTTGCTCGGGGCGACGGCGGCCGTCGAGCCATGGTTGGCGGACCGCTCTGCATGCCGCCACCGGCAGTGCACCGACGGAGAAGAACTTGTGTTGATGGGCCATTCGAGCCCGTCGTGAATGCCGTTTTCTTAAAAAATGAGGCGCGAGGGCGGGGACCGGCGTGCGGAGGCTGAACAGTCCGCGTCGGGAACATAGTTGCGTGCACGTTCGTTCGTCCAATCATTCTACCGCGTGGCCTCGTACAACTCCCCGCTATCCACAATTGACGGAAAGGCATCAAGGCAGCAAGGATGCGCAGCGCCTTCGGAAGCGTTTGACAATGGAGGCAGAGCATTCGCTGCGAACCCGTTCTGGACCTGGAAGTGGACGGAATCTGATGACAGTGCTCAAGTCCGGCCTCCGTTTATCTCAACGCACTGGAAATACAACTATCAGTCTCCAGATCTGTTCTTAGTGGTGGTTTGACTTGTCCCTTTACTACAGGAATAACTTTTTCCGTGTAACAGTACAGGGATCTGGAAGGTGCCCAATGTCACTGCTCTGCAGCGAAAGGATGTGTTCGTTATTTCGGCATGAAAGAAACGAGTTTTTTTCTATTCTACCATTTTACTCAGAGGGTTTCTCTTTTTTACCATGACAACATGATTCTTTCCCCTTATACCATTAAACTGTTATTTTGTTCCTTCCTTTACCGTTACTTAGTATTTTACCATCTTTAGCCCTATCAAGGCATGTAAAAAGACAGAAATACCCTCACTTACCTCTCACACACAAAAAGTTATTTTACACCACATTTTGAGATAGAAAAATTTTAAAAAATTAAAAATTGCCATACGTAAAGCAAAAAATCAATAAAATAACATAAAATTCAAAAAATGAGATCCGTAAGTCACTTGTACCTTACGGTTCATGTTAAACCAAAAATATAAAAATAATTCATTCTATGCAAGCAAGCACAATATTAAAAAGACACATCGTAATGATAAATTGACATTTAAGTAGAACTGAAATTTAAAAAGTCTTGCTAGAACTGAAATTTAAGTAGAAATAGAATGCATGATTTAAGTGTTTACATGTCTTCTCATACAAGTTTACAAAATACAAGACATCAACATTATACTCATGAAAGATAACAATCAGCTCTATTCGTCTTTCTTGGAGTAATCTTCTTAACAACTCGCTTAGGCATTGCTTGTTTGGTAGGAGTTGAAGTAACCATGAGAGGTTCTTGTGACACGAGTTGCATTGATCTCCACTTCATTGATGTTAGCAGCCATAGTTGGTGTGAGAATTTCTTTAGGAAACCAATCTTTAGTAGTATTTTTCCTTGGTTTTCTTATCCTACAAGGTGAGTAAAAAGCAATTGGAATAGTGAGTGGGCAATTATAATTTGGTAACAAAAATATGAGACAATTATTGAGACTTGCCTTTTCTTTGTGCCATTCAAATGACACTTGGGGTTGTTTCTCCTATGACCTTTCATACCTCATCTAAGACATATGACTTGACCTCTAATCCTCTTCTTTGCTTTCTCGGTCTCTTCACCAGGCTTCTTGCTACCACCACCACCACCACTTTCAAGCCAACTTTTGTACCTTTTCTTTCTTTGTCGGCCAACAATCCTCTTATCAAGTGGTGCACCTAAATAAGTTGGAAGGTCCACTTTGGGCCACTGTGTCCTATCCGGAAGTGGCTCCAACAATCTCTTGTAAGAATTTTTGAACATCTCCACAGAGTAGTAGTGATGAACAAAATTCTCCATCCTAACATCCCTAAATGCTTATGCTGTTATAACACATAATGCATGTGGAGATGGCTTACCGATATGTTGCCATTCCTCACATGAGCACTCGTGGTTATATGTCTTAACAACTTGACAAGTTAGACAATTGTTATTGTCTCGCACCTCTGCAGCATAGTGGTCACCTTGCACAACTGGTAAATATTGTAACCCTCTAGTCCTTGCCCTCAAAATAGCTAAGACAACAGGTAGGATTTTACCAGTAAGCCTCTCTCCAATCTTTCTCCTCTTAAAAAACAGCACCATAATCATCTTCCTAAGCTTATTAGCAAGCTCACACACATGCAAGTCCTTGATTTCAGATATCCAATTATTGAAACTCTCGGCTATGTTATTGGTGATATAGTCACATTTGATGGCTAGGTTGAATTTGCATCTTGTCCACTTTAGATTATGGTGTTGCTCAAACCACAAGGATGCTTCAGGATCACTCAAAATGGTGGACATAAGATGGTCATGTACTTCCCTCCTATATGCTCTTGCAGCAGGATATAGAAGTTCTTCACACTTGAAATTTTTAGGATTTTTAACATAGTTCTTCACAAGGTGAACAAAACATTCTCTATGTTCAGCAATAGAGAAAATAGCTTTCATTGCATTGATTAAAGCTTTATTGGCATATGTGCAAATTGCAAGTAGAGGGAGATCTCCTATAGCCTTATGCAGCTGAGACATAAACCATGTCCAATTCACTTCAGTTTCACCATCAAAGAAATAAAATGCAATTGGATACACCCAATTGTGACCATCAACACCAATTGTTGTGGCTAAATGACCATTCCATTTACCATTAAGTGCAGTAGAATCAATGCTAATGTATGGCCTACATTGTAACATCCCAAAGTTTTCTATTTGAAACAAATTCAAGAATTAAAACAATTTGAGTTTTTATCAATTAAGATTCTGTTTAAATAAAATGCATCATGTTGTTTGCTTGCATTTGTGTGAAAATCAAATTTGAAATTCGATAGAAATTCGTTTGAAAAGAAAAAAGAGGATTTTAAGAATCATAGTTGGGGTCGAAATCTTATTTCTCAACCAGATTGATCCATTTTTGTGTAATTTGGCCATGCCCATTGCGATAGCAAACCCAACAACTCTGTGTGGGACCCGCTTGTCACCTCCGTTCGAGGAACTGCAAACACCACCCACGACTCTAGCGAAATCGGACCCGAAAGCACGCCCCTTTCACCAAAACCGCCCCTAGATCACCCCATATAATCCCCCACCCCTTTCGCTTGCAATTTCCCTCTCCCCGTCCCCTCATTTGCCTACGGAAAAGGAAGAAGCGCCATTGACGGTTGTTCTCCGGTAAGTCGACGTTGTCCGTCTTTCTTCTCACCCAAGCCAAGGTTACTCTCCCGACATCACAAATGGAATCTTAGGGTCACAAGGAGCAATCGGAGCCCATCCCCGCCGCTTCTCCGCGTTGGAAATAGCCTCCCCGACAAATTCCGATGAGCAACGATGTCGTCTTTCTCCGATGCATGCTTTGAGGGAGCCATTCGTTGTTTTAACAGTTGCATCGGGACCGTGGGAAGACCTCAAGACTTCGACGACCTAGCTTGACCCGTTCCGGATGACGCAGAACCGCCTCCGATGAACATCGGCGACCTCAACCGCACCTCATCATCGCGAGAACAACTAGAGCCGTCGCGACCTCTTTTCAACCTCCTAGTGAGTAAGCCGTGATCCCCTCTTCATTTTGCACCAGTTCTTGTAGTTTCCCGAGCAGTTTAGCATGTTACGTGGTATCTCCGGCGAGCTACAATAGCAGCAATGGCGTCTCCACCGTGTTCGTTGCCGGCAAGAAGCAGCGATCTCTTTTGGATTAGTTGCTTAGTCGTCCACCGTTGGATCTTCGAGCAATGGCTCGGATTAGATCACATCATACCCTTTCGCCAGTGAATCGGATGATGCCACGTGTGGTAACTTAATCCCGATCAGCATTTTCCTTTTTAAATAGATTAATTTCAGTTTTTCGCGTCATGCTGACGTCACCTTTGCACAACATTACTTTTATTCTGTTTAATCCGTATTTGCAGAAAACCCCTTATACCTTATTTATCTCATTACATTTTCATACGAACTCAGAATTAAGCGATTCTTGCGCTCACGTGACCGTGATAACGTAGGATTTTTGTTAGTATGTTAATTTACCATGATTATTCTATTTGATCTATTCTTGCTTGTCGGTACCGTTATGCGTTGAAGAGTTTGAGCGACTTCCGAAGGCAAGTGTCCTTGATCCCATTGATCCCATTTTAGGATGTGTCATTTTATAAAACATGCATGTTTGTCTTAATTTGGAATCCCATGTTTAGGGTTTACTAGATTTCCACGTTATTCCTTGAAGTCTCGTTGTTAGTGTATAGGATGTTGGGTAGAATTGCTTAGTTGTGCTTGTTATGGGTTGGGTTTGGGATCTGGTCTAATAATCTTGATTAATGTTAAACATATCACTGTGGGATGGTAATTGTTAGCATGAAGTATAGGAAATCGAGCAGGATGATTGTTTGGTATGGTGCTGGAAGCACGAGATCTTGGTTTGTGTATGTGCCTGCTTCTGTCTAAGGACCGGTCTTGGACCTAGTACCCTGGTTGAACGGTGCAACCATGAGACCTACATGGGTATGGAGTGGCCAATTAATTAGATGTTCACTTTGCATTCCGTACGCACCATTCGGATGTGAAGTGGCGCAAGAGGGGCCTCTGCGAGTGGAGTGAAAATAGACTCATGTATGTTGTTAGCGGTGAAACCTTAGCGGGTGCCTACAGGATGCATGAGTGATGCTTTGTAAATGCCTTGTAGTGTGATCCTGGCTACACACCTCGGAAGTGTGAGGCGAAATGGGAAGCACGACTCATGGTGAAAGTGTGCAAACCTTGCAAGGAATAAACTGTCATGACGATCGTGCTCACGGTCAAGAGCGGTTCAGAACTTCTCCTCGATTAGGGGGCTTGGACGGATGTTTTGTTGGGAGCCGGGTGTTGAAACCCTGGTGAGTTGGTAGTCGGATTGGGAATCCGATGTGCTTATCGTTGTGATCCGGTTTTGTTGGAGCTGGAGATAACACCTAGTAAATAGGATGCTTTTATAAAATGAGTCTATGTTAGTTTGCTTAGTGCATAAACCGAGAGCTAAGCCTTTCTTGATATAAGCCTGCATGTCATAACTTTCCCACACTTGCTGAGTACTATATGTACTCACGCTTGCTCTATTCTATTCTATTCTCGGAACAATTGCTGCTCGGACAGTGGTGGAGAAGGTGATCACGATGATGACGACTTCGACTCGGATGCACTCGTACTAGATTGGTGTTCCCCAGGACAACGTCCGTGGTTGATGGAGATGCGCTTCGCTTGAATTGCTGCATCGTATCTTTCTTTTAGACTTACGGGTCCTTATGTAAAAATATGTTTAATGATTACTTGGTTGTACTTGATATTTCATCATTTGTCGCAGCATGTATGACTAAACTGATCATGACATACATGTGAGTGCATCTGGTTTTATGTTTATAAAATCGGGTGTGACATACATTCATCCAAGAAACCTTTAATGCAAGGACCAAGTACACAAAAGAACTTACTGAAATAAACGTGGCCATGAACCATCTCTGTGTCAATCTCAATAACACTATTTGGCATCTTCTTCTTCACCTCAGCTCCCTAACTGTACAGTTCGTTGAAGCTTTCTTTCCAAACACCATATAATACCTGCAAAGCCCGTTGTTGTCCCCTCCAAACCGTGTTATATCCAATAACACACCCTTGCTCATCCTGCAATTGGGTCTGCAGCTCCTTAGTACCCATATTAGGCTTCTTCCTAAGGATAGAAAGGGCCATATCAGCAATCCATAGAGTTGTAGGTGTAGTAGTCCTTCTATTGCTGGATGTACATGTATGTATAACATTCGTTACAACGACCTGCACGAAAAAGAAAACCAACATAATGTGTATGCAAGCACGAGAGATGGACCGTCTCTGGTCTGGTTGTACTGCAGAGGGAACAGCAGCGTGCCGACAAATCATGGGCTGCAGTCTTTGCTTTGCGTCGTTCGCGGCATTGATGCATGTTGTTCTGAACTGAAGCTGCGAGCGCCGGCGTCCAACGCGGACTGGTGTATGCACAAAAGCTGAGATTGCTTCCTTTCCTTGGAGAAGCAGCGAACGACGGTTTCGCCGGTGCTGCTTTCGAATGGAGCGACCGGGATGAGTGCTGCTTTCGAAGGCATCGGTGGCACCACCTCCTCTGCTTCAGGGTGGGTATCATGTCGTGCTCATAAGATTATTAACAAAGCCACTCCTGACGTCTGCTCCAAGCGTAGGCCGTGCAGGGTCTTGGAATAATCCTCGATTTGTGAATTGTACTCTATGAATGAAATTGTTGATTCGTGCGGGTATCGCATCAATGGATGTTCTATCACGGGATCGAACAGGACGTGGCGCTTGCACGGGCTGAAGGGGCAGAAAGCGGCTTGCTATCATGGCACCATTGGCCATGACCAGGCACCGTCGCACCCGGCGGCTGAGCTAGCGGGTACCATCACAGGCCACGATCCCCGCTTAAGCAGAACGTGCCTACCCCCACCCAATTTCTCCTTGTGTCCGTCCGATCTCGCTGGCTGGATCATGATTCGAGATCGATGACAGGGCGGTCCCGTTTTGCCTGGATTTATGTCTTGATGATAACGCGCGCCGCAAGCTCGGCCGTCGGCCTCCGGGGAGTACGCGCGGGCACGCCGCCATCGATCGGAGCAGTTCCAATGACGGAATTGGTGAGCAGGGAACGGAATCTCTTGCAGAAAATGGGGAGAGGACAAGGATAGAGTTCAGATTACACCACCGCGGTTTTCCTCAAAATGAGGCGCGGGAGACGGCGTGCGTCGGCGACGGAGGTTGAGCGGTCCGCGTCGGGAACATAGTCGCGTGCACCTTCGTTCGTCCAATCATTCTACCGCGTGGCCTCGTACAACTCCCCGCTATCCACGATGACGGAAAGGCATCGAGGCAGCAAAAGCTTTCGGAAGCTCCTCGGCGTTTGACAATGGCGGCAGAGCAACCTGTTCTGGAAGTGGACGGAATCCGATGGCAATGCTCAAGTCCGGCCTCTGTTTATCTCAACGCACTGGGAATACCAGACTCCAGATCTGTTCCTAGTGGTGGTTTGACTTGTCTCTTTACTGCAGAAACAACTTTTTCCGTGAAATTGTACTGAATCTTTGGATCTGGAAGGTGCGAACGGTTACTCTGCAGCAAAAGAATGTGTTCTTTCGGCATGAAACAGAGAACGATGGTTTGCTCAAATTACACAATAGGCGGCAATCAATCAACGAACAGCCAACCGGGAAATGACAAGCAAAAAGTATAGTTTTCATCATCACAAGACGACCGCCGCCGCCAGGGCGACGGAGCACACGGCCGCGGCGAGCGCAGCACGGATTGGCGCAGCGTCGGAGGAAGACGTGGACTTCTTGGCCTTGTGGTGGTCCGCCGCGTCATCCTCGGCCTCGTCGGAAGGCGCGTCGGCCGGCCGCCGCTGGCTCTTCGACGGCGCCTCGGCCGGGGCCGGGGACGGCGCCTCCGCGACGGCGAGCTCGGCGGGCACGAGGAGGTTGTCCACGAGGAGCAGGGAGAACGGCGCCTTGTCGACGACCGTGTCCGCGACGCGGGACTTGCTCCCGCCGGCGTCGAGCCCCACGTCGTCCCCCTTGGCATCCACAGAAATCCCCTCCTTCTTCTTGGACTCCAGCAGCGTGGGCAGCGACGCCTTCACGGTCTTGAGCGACGCCTTGGGGTAGTAGGCCGGCAGCGCGTGGTACCTGAGCAGCTTGGTGACGTTGGCCGCGCTCATCGTCTTCACGTCCGGCGCCGCCTTCGCCGTGAACGCGGCGTCGTTGGGCGCGAAGAGCGTGAGGCCGGTGTCCATGGCGGCCTCGAGGTCCTCGAGCACGCCGGCGTTGCCGGCGAGCAGCGCGGCGAAGGTCTTGCACCCGGCGCGCTCGAGGAGGCGCGTGAGGTTGGCGGTGGACGGCGTGTTGAAGAGGCCGTCGAACTCGATGGGCGCGGAGATCTCGAGGATGGCGAACTTGAACGGCTGCGTCCGCACCTCCTTGGTGACGCTGGAGACGTCGGCGCCGGCGGTGGCGGAGGAGAAGCCGTACTCGCCGTCCTCGACGTCGGTGACCTTGACGTTGCCCGTGGCGCTCACGGCGTCGCCGGTGGCCTGGAACAGCGTGTCGGCGCTCTCGCCGCCGTACTTGTTCACCTTCTTGCGGTCGTAGTAGTCCAGCACGGCGAGCAGGCGGAGCGCGTTCTTGATGGCGGGCAGGGACTCCTTGGCGTCGGACACCAGCGTGGACATGGCCGAGTCGCCCAGCACCAGGATGGTCATCGACGTTGATTGCCGGTCGTTGATCTCGTCGCACACGCGCGTCTCCGACAGGTACTTGTTGTACAGCTTGTACTCCTTGTAACCTTCCAGGATGCTCGTGATGTTGCGCCCCGACACCAGCGGCAGCACGAGGCAGGCCAACAATGCCGCCGCCACAACGCGCCCCATCATCGGCGCCATGGATCCTCAGCTCAGTGAGACTCTCTTTCTCTCTCACTCACTGAATGCGTGAATGGAATCAACTGGCTAGCTGGTTGCTACAAGCAAGTTGAGTGGTTACCCTGTCGATTGTCGCAACTAGCCAATTAACTATGGTTCGAGAGGTGGTGCGACGGCGTTTTTGCAAGGTGACCACATGGTGATAGGCTGGATACCGTTGGCCCCGGGAGGACGAGACGACCACCAGTAGGGACGACAGCAATGCCGAGGCTTTTCTGCCATTTTATAATGCTCTTCATCTGCAAGGACGGACACACGTGATTCCTTCCTACTTGCCCGTCCTGTTTGTTTCTTGGCTCTAAAATTTAACGACTGTCAGTATCGAAGAGAATCTTATTATTTATGAATATTTTGATTAATTTAATGACAAAATCCTCTTGATAGATTGATGTTAATTTTTTAGATGAATCTAATGAGACTTAATTAATCTATGTTTCTGCTAAAGTAATGCTACAGTAACCAGCTTCTAATTACAACCTAATTAACCTTATTAGATTCAGTCTCAGTAAATTAGTTTATGGGCCTATTAATCTTTATTTAATACTCATAAATAGTAAGATTTTTTGATGTGACAGCTATAAAATTTAGACAGCAGTAAACGAAGACACTCGTGTGGCCCGGCAAGAAGGAAGGCAGCGCACTGAACATCTGAAACAGTGTGGTGGGATCACTTGATCACGTAAGCAGAAGCGACAGATCACTGATGAAATGGTGACGTGCTGACCGGTGACAAGAAGCTTTCCAAGGTGAGCTGAGAGGAATAGATCAACCAGATAGTCCTGATTATTTTTCTTGCCGATCAGGCAACAATTATTAGGGAACTAAATTGTGGCTGACGTGTTCTTGCTGCTCTTTTCTTTACCTATCACCGACACCCCAGATATCAATGCCCACCGTTAGATTGGTATCGGACAGAACAGAATGCCCCCTATCAGGAACTAGAACTAGCTCCGTCAGGTTTCACACATTAATCATCGATAGAGTTCACACATTAATCATCGATAGACATAAACTCCTAATCACAAACGTATACCTCGAGCAAACTGAGTCTAGCCGGCACCGGCACCAGAGCCTCACAGGAGGCAGGAAATTACCCGTGCGTGCCAACAGCTAGCTTGAGCCTTGAAGACAGCAAATATGCGTATTACGGTTAGTCAGTGGTGCTGAGAAAGACAACACCGGGGCGATTGGACAGAAGGAAACTCAAGTTCGGCTTACTTTTTGTATGAGGATGTTTATCAGATGATTGTCATTTATATGGTGGGAGATTCTTCGCCAAGAACATTTGTTAAATTTTGTAACTAAGAAACATGTAGTTGCTTTTGTGCACCAATCAGAGAAAACTTCTAACTCCAACCAAGGTTCCCAAGCAAAAATGAAATTGAGAATAAAGACGAAACAACCATCCAGGTAAAAGAAGCTTACCGGCTTTTAGCATTAAGATCTGGATTCGTGGGAACCAAGAAGAGGCCGGGTAGATGCATTCGAGATAGTAGAAGGCGCTTCACTCCGATCCAAAAAAAAAAAAAGAAAAAGACTTTGTAAGAACATCTTCAACACATGGTCTAAATTCATCCCCTAAACCTAAAAACTACCAAAATGACCAAAAAAATAACTCCAGTTCTTTGCATGGCTGCTCGTCCAGGGACGAATCCAGTGCAAAAGCAACCTGCTCAAGAAGAAGGTTCTGGCGGGCGACGTTTGTACGCTCTGCAATGCGGCGCCGGAAAACCCAGGTCACCTGATCTTTAGCTGTCCGTTCGCGGCCGCGTTCTGGTCCGCCATCCAGGTTGATCTCCCAGCGGGCACGTGCATCGCCTCCCTCTGGGAGGTCAAGCGCCCAAGCTCGGTACCGGCGCGACACTCCGACTGCTTCATCCTTCTGTGCTGTTGGCACCTGTGGAAACACAGGCACGATGTTGTCTTCCGCTCCCTGCCTCCGTCTATGATGCGCCTCCTCACCAACTGTAAAGCCGATGTGCTTCTTTGGAGGTGTCGGCTACCCGCTAAAGATGCCCACATAGCAGACTTATGGTGTAACTCTCTCTCCTCTACGATGTAAAATGTTTTCCCTGCTTCAGCATGTAAACACAATGTCTGGCCCATTTTAATGAAATTTTTAGGTGGAGATGCTCTAAGAAAAAACTCCGACAGATGACCTGGATGGATTGTTATTCTAAAAAAAAAATTAGTTGTGACCTATTCTTCTCTCCCCAAGACTCGAATATAGCAATCCAAGGAGCTGTGAAATGTGCCCCGAAATTTCCTTCCCAACGCGGGAAAGGCCAACTGCTCCCGCGCGGACATCCCGTGCGCACCGCCCAGTCCCGCCAACTCCACGTGCAGGCCGGCCCTGAGGGAGGGCTGGCAGGGCAATGGCCCAGGGCCTTCGAATTTTGGGGGCCCTCCTCATAGCATGTCTTTTTCTTTTTTGATGGATCCTCGTAGCATGTCTACATAACACCTGACACCATTTGTCTAGTTCTAATAGGTAGGAGTAATTTTGTTTCGTTCCCTAATAAGCCTCAAATACTCTACACAACGCGAGGACGTCAATTGAAAAGGTGAACGTATAAGCCATGAGGATCACTCTCACTCCCGCATGCCGCAAGCAACTGCTACATGTTTGTCTTGCTTTGCTGCCTACACCTTCATATTGGCGATCAAGCACATAGCATCATAGTACGACGATTCGACGAGTTTCGTCGACAGTGAACGCCCGACAGATGTAACTATGATTAATCTCCTACGGTAACACTTAATTGTTGTAAAATTATTATATTAATTATTCTCTCAGTTCTCATATTTTAATAAATAAAATGCATTAGTTTTTTTTGTAGATTTTTTAGTTTTCACACTAATATCTTCTATGAAGATTTTTTACAAATAATTCTGTTGCATATAGGATCCTATTAAACTGTGTTTGTGGCACCAGATGAGAGAACCTTTTAAAAACTGAAATTACTAAAGAATTGTTTAAGGTCCAAAATGTCATAAGAATGGTGAAACAATTTTGCATGATGTTGGTAGCCTTGTTACTAACTCACATGAAGAAATATTCCAAAGCAAACTTTTAATGTAACATGTACAATATTTTATATGAATGTTCCATTTTTTTAATATACTAGACTTTACTAGTAATAATAGTCTTTAGTAACTTGTGGTTTATGAAATTTTATGCATCTAAGAAAAATATTTATATAGAGGAGTCCAAACTTTTAGGATCGCCCTAGGTATCTAGAATCTTAGGAACAACTCTGTCCACACGCTCGTATCCCACGCCTGCCGTCTACGTCCCACGTCCGCCACCCGCTCGCGTCCCACGCTTGACGCCCGCCTCTACCTTAATCGTCCCCTCCCGGAGTCCCGAGTGCAACAATCATCTTGGTAATCGTCGGATTGCGTAACGCCATCCGTTCCCCTAACCTATAGTTCCTAGAAACCCTAGCCGTCTCCCCACTTCATTGGACTGATTGTTTTTGTGGCCACAACGCAAGCCGTTCGGTACCCTACCGCTTTAATTACAAAAAGTTCAACTCTGCAGCCGAATTCTAGGGTTTCAAAGGAAATAATAATTGGTGGGCAGTTGACATGCTTTCCTCCGATCCATAGAGAACCTTGTGTTTAATATATATGCTTGTGAGCCTAATGTGTGTGATTCTTAGTGAACTTGATCAAAGTGATTCTTAGGAACTATATAATCTCTCTGGCAAAAGCCCGATCGGTGTGCATGTGCTTTCGAATGTGTATGATTTCTTATGACAACTATTATTATATTTTGAGTTGTAATTCCTATTTTCGCATTTATTGGTTTGTTGCTGGTAATATGCAGTGTTCTCCCTTCATTACTATCTTGAGTCCAACCTCTTTGTGCATTTGCATAGAAATCCAGGACTAGTTTACTTGCAGAAATTACTAGCGAGTGATGGCTGTTGGCTCTCAAAATTTTAGCCTTAGTAGTTTTTGCATGCAGCTATGAAGTTACAGAAGCTGAAACCATATCTTCGTTCAGCAAGTATGTGTTGAACTTCCTTGTTTGCAGTACACGTGTTGAACTTTTTTTATTTATCTTTATACTTCCTACTCTTTTTATATAAAAAATCTCATTACTTTGTGTTGCAATCCGTTATATTCTTTTTATCAATATATAGGTGGGTAGTGTTTTGGGAACAAAGCTTCTTCGCAGTTGAAGCCAATTTTCCCCATAGATCACAATGTTTGTTGACTAGAAATGACGGGCCTTATATTTTGTTCACATTTTGTATGGGTCTTTTCTCTCTCTTCAAAATAATATGAACTGCAAAATTCATGAACTTTTGGTGTTTTATTTCGGACTTTAGGATTCTAGGTCCATATTGGCTAGCCCAAAGTTTCTACTATGTGTAAAACAATACTCCCTCCGTCCTAATATAAGGTCAGTTTCAGTGGGGATTTTATGAGCAATAAATAGAGTGTCATGCAGGCATTTTTGACGATGTGACGGTGTATTTTTGAGGAGAGAGGTGTAATGAGTTTTATGAGGATGAAACCTTACATACACGATTACGTAGACAACTTGTGTCTTGCATGTAACCTAGAAAACAACAATAGATGAAATTATGCATTGAGAGAGAGAGATATTTCATCCTAGTTTCAAATATTTTTAGATAACTTATCACTCTAGGTAACTATATTCATGAAACTTCCATTAAAACTGACCTAAGAGCAAGTATAGTGATGCCTAGTCAGCTGGCTAAATGTTTTGCCACATCGAGAAAATTGCTACCAAGAAGAGAGAAGAGAGCGAGTGATTGACAAGTTGCTAGCCACGAGGCGGGCGGAAGAAGAACCAGGCGCTCGGTTGCAGCTGCTACTGGTGATTGAGCAGGCGAAATGGATGATTAGCCAACCGATGTTGTTCACATGCAAAGCATTACGTGCCTCGATCTTTAATGCGGACAAATAAAGAGTCAACTTAAGAGCCCCTTTATTATACCAATATTTCTTTGCGCTAGCGTTTAGATGACATAGCACCGCGTAGAGCCGACTGCCGATTTCATTAGTCTTGCTCTAAGGTCAGTCTTAGTGGGATTTTATGGGCAATAAATAGAGTGTCATGTAAGCATTTTTAGTGTTGTGGTAGTGTATTAATGAGAAGAGAGGTGAAATGAGTTTTATGAGAATGAAATTCTGCATACACGATTATCTAGACAACTTATGTTTTACATGTAACCTAGAAAACAATAATAGAGGTAACTATGCATTGAGAGAGGGGTGTTTCATTCTAGTTTCAAACATTTTTAGATGACGTGTCACTCTAGGTAATTGTGTTCATGAAACTTCCATTGAGACCGGCCTAATTGGCATTCTAGCTCGGGCACAAAGATTAAGAAGAGAAGGAATAAAATAGATGCGCAGGAAACGAGGAGAGAGATAGAGATAGAGATAGAGGTGTGTTTTTTACACCCGATAGAGGTGTGTTGGGAAGAAAGAAAGATATCTCGAAAAGTGAGAATATCAAACATTTTAGAAAAATTAGATGACGCTAGAATGCCAAACATTCGGAAACGAGAGGAGTACAAGATATCTATGAAATTAATTGGAGCATAGTGTCGGTTTAAGCTTTATCGTTTCGGAGAACACCCGGTGGAAAGGAGGCGATGAAACCTAGCTCTCTTGAAAAAAATGGTAAAGCCAACTTGTAAACGAGCATGCGCCTAGATCCGGTGATCTTGACTTGGACTCCTCTCCCCAAATGGTCAAGAAGGTATAGTTCCTTTATGATATATTTTACTATATAAATCCACGCGGTTTCTCGAGCGCCCGTTAACCCACGTCGGCCGCTTCGCAGCAGCTGCCCGATCCACCAACCACCAACCAGCTAATATATGTCATGAGATGTAAATGGAGTTAGATATCACACCCGATATCTCGTGAACCCTCTCGATCCGCTAAAGAAACTCATCCCCTTCCTCACTTCATTTTCGTCACCCAATCTCACCACCACCTCGGTTGCCGTCGTCGACTTCACTTGCTAATGTTAATGGATTCATGGAACTTGCGCTTGCGGTCATTGTTCTTCATGTTAATGGATTCCTCCATCGGTATGCAGCGGTTCATCGGGGTGTTTGTGACATCCCACCCGGGACACCCGGGAATCGGTACAGGGGGACACTCGACGAAGCGAGTTACAATAGAACATCATTCCGTACAAGCTGAGAATATATATATCATGGTATAATACAACCAGGTTTTGAAATACAAACATTTTACAGCGGAAACTTATTACAATAAAAGAGTCTTAAAACATTCTAAGAGTTTAACAGCGGAAGTTTTAGTGTTACAACAAAAGATGTTTTGACATCTATCGTGATGTATCGAGCCCGTCGTACACCACGATCCTCGTTCTTCGGGGAGTTGGGATGCGTTCCCACCTGCAGGGAACCACCCTCGGGCACCTTGCTCTTCTTCAGGAAAACTACCGAAAGGTTCCGGTAGTACGACTCATGACCTTAAAACCATGAAGATCGAAGCCCCGAGTATGCTAATACTCGGCAAGATCGACCCGTCAACGAGGCACGCTAAGGCCGACGCCTAACATGCCAAGGCTTTCCGTCTGTGGGTCTCTTTCTTTGCACAAACAACGCTAAAGGTGAATCCTTACTTTCAAGTTTTAGCTCGGGATTAGGTTCGCTAAGAACTATCATTTGCAGTCGACATCTACTTCAAGCAAGTTTGCAAGCAAAAGATTTGTATTTGCCAACTCAATTTCTTTTCTTCTTTCCTCTCTTCTTATACATCTTGATTAACTACGATGCGACGAGCTAAACAAGCGGTACTCATTCATTGCGAGGGACAGCGATTCGAATCGATTTCATACCAGCTGGCAAAACCCGACTACACGACGTATACGCACCTCACTCGGTCGTATACGATAACTTTCCCGCCAACACCGACAGCAGGATAGCCGTTTCCAACTCTCCAGGAAATACGGAGACCCCACGCGATACATTCCCCGCCGTCATCCGTGAGCGACCCGTTTCCCTCCCGTGAGACTCCCATCTCACTAACGACCAAGAAAAGAGAATTGGCTACGTCACATCTCCGGGGTGGTAGGGTACATCGACTTGCTGGGCCCATTACTCCGGAATGTAGCACGGTACGTTCAAACTTGTTCAACTAAGCCGACAACGGTACGGTCCTTGACCGACACGGACGGGGCTACCACCTTGTAAGATCTCGTCTTTGCACTTTCCCTACGGGGCCCGTCCGGTCTCAACTTTGTTACGACACTCCTTTAGATTATCGACACAACAACAAGCTCTTAAAGCCTCCATGCTTTAAGTTCATCCGCCCAACTACCGTTGCGACTAGTGATTAAGCATCGCCTCTATCGAGCTACACTGCACGGTATATCACGAATCAAGGAATCCTAACTCATGCATCTAGGGCATCAATCATTCCCTGTCACCTAGTGCACAATCATAACCTAACTACTGTAATAGAAAGTAAATACTTTAAAACATAGGTAGGATGCACCGGGGCTTGCCTCGATTCACGTTGACGCTACCTCCTTCGATCGATGGGTCAAAGTCGACGTTGACGTTCACGTCTCCGGATCACCCTCGTTCGAAACGTCGATTACCTCGGGTCCTATGTTGATCAGCAAAATGTTACGGCTTAATAACATGCATGCATGAATGGGCATGAGACGACATGAAATGCTTGCGGCGACAATCGTCGCTAATTGACGACTAATGATTATGCTAACGACATGCAATGTTACCTAAGATGCTTAACTATGATCACATAAAATGACAGTGTTTATGCTTAATTTTGGGAAACGGCTTCGACAAAAACTTTCGTCTGCAGTATCTCCTTCTTTTAAACAATTTCTTTTCTTAAAATAAATAATAATTCACATAAAATAATGAATTATCTTAAGTAAAAGAATGAAAATAATTAAAACTATATAATTAAATTTCTCAAAATAGATATTTGAATTCATAATTAAGTAGAAAATGATTTTCTGAATCTAACGAAATTGGTTTTACATTTTTCCGATTTTTCTTCAATTTTCTACGATTTTTCAAAAATTTGGAAAAAGTTGTGCCACACACTTGGCCACAGGGTTGGCCGCAGCTGATCTCGCGTGGCCACACGGGATCCGCGGCCGTGTGGCCCGCGGTGTGGCGGCGACGTGCGGCTGACCGGCCAGCGGCGGCGCGGTCGCCGGAGTTGGCCGGCGAGCGGCCGAAGCTCGCCGTGGACACGCCTACGCGTGCTACGTGGCATGGGGAACTCGGGAGTGACGATGAGCTCGCTGGAAGATGGCCGGAGAGGGGCCGGCGGCGAGCCGCGGCATGCGGGAAGTTCCGGCGAGCGACTGCGGTCGATGGGGTGCTCGGATTTTGGGGAAAACGGTGCGGCTAGCAGCTATGGTGCATGAGTAACCCCGGCAAGGGGCCGCGCGACCCTAGAGATGGCCGGAGCTAGGTGCTCACCGTGGAGGTGGGTCGCGGCCGTGCTCGGTGCTTAGGGAAACGGCAGAAATCGGCCGGACCAGCGGGGAGAGGTGTCGCGTGAGCTCGGCAATTGATAACACAACACGTTGAGCAACTCTGAGCAAGAAATGGAAGAGGGAAGCGCACCGGGCAGGGAGGAATTTTAACCGCGGCGGTGACGACTCGGCGGCGGCGGCCGTGAGGAAAGGAGCTTCGGCTCCGGGTTCCGGTGCGGGGAAATTCGATTGACTACCAGGGGAGCTCCAGGGAGGTGCTGCGGGCCGGCCTGGGGTGCTGGCTCGGTCGAGGAGTGACTGGAGGTGGCCGGCGGCGTGAGCAGAGGTGATCATCGACAGTTCCTGGTCTTTTTGTAGATGAGCCTTCCGACCGAAGGTCATAGCAGCTCTGTCACTACAGGCCAACACCATTTTCAAAACTCACGAGCACAAGGCTTCCCACTCACACATCAAGGGTTTGATATTTGTGACTAATCAACGAGAGCTCAAAGTTTGGTGTGTCAATATACTCGTGACAACGGACATCCGGATAGTTTTATAGACACTCCGCGGAGGTTGATACACTTTACCTACAAGCTATATGTTCTTAGCTACGAAACACATAACGCTACCACCGCAACTAGGCACGCCCACAAGTCCACCCGAATGTCCAGGGAAATCGACGCGTATGACTCCAGCATACCGTCCAATATATGTGCCAAGTACTCGGAATTCACCAAATAAACGATTCCCTGGATCTCCGTCATCTACTACACCCGGTGGAACTTCTTTCGTGTAACCCAATGTTTGGTGCACGATCCCGCCCATAACGAGGTTCCGTGATTGTACACTAAATCACCAATTTGGGATCCGAAGAACCGGTCCTTATATGGCAAGACAAACACTCATCCATCGTAAATGGATAACACCTAACATCAAGTACTCTACACCGGTGCTAGGAGTTTTCCCCATGGTCGGCAACATTTTCCACCCAACTTCACCTTAACACAGTTGGTCTAATCGCCCACCCATCAACACACACACCACCAAACTCATTTTCAAACATTTTCATAAACAAGATGTATGATGATAGATAGTAACAGTTCCTAAGCAAGATACTACTATATCATTAACATAATTAACAATACATCTAGGTTGATTCTAGTGTTGTAATGGCAATCAAGGGTATAATGTTTATATCTATAGTGATTCGAACATTATCATACAACAACTAGGCTCTAGCAAAATAGTCTGTAAAGAATAATGCATATTAAGAGTACCTTCCTAAATAGGTGCGAGATTAAGCGAGTAATAGGATCAATTATGATCAAGGAATTGATAGAGCTTGCGTCCTAACGCGTCCTTGAAGTCTTCCTCGTAGTCGGGGTCCTGGGCTCCTGCTCCTGGTTCTCCTCGTCTACGGACGGTGTTAGCATACGTAAGCTACCATCACATAAAATAGTAAAGATAAAAAAACAATAATGAGGAATAACCAAACAAAATGGAGCAAATAGGAACACTCCAGGGGCTAGGGTTCGTTACGACGATTACAAGCTGCGTCGAATCGCTCGAAACGAAGCTACGGTTGAAAAGTTATGGTTATTGAAAGTTCTAGGGAAATTTTTGCAAAAGGCCATGGCTCCTAATATAAGGAAGGGTATTTTGGTACTTTATGGAAAGTGAAGGGGATAAATTTCGGCGGGTCGGGGACCTATTTGTAATTTTGGAAAAGCTCGGGGGGTTTATATAAAATTCTTGGGGCTCTTAACTAATTTGGGATAAGTTCAGCAGGGGTATTTGCAAAAGTGGGTTTTCCGGGATTATAGGAATTATATTTCTATGGCAAAAGGTGTGGAAATGGTCCATGGACCCCGTGGAGCCGGTCCACGGGTCCACGGTGGACCCGATGCGAGGAGGTCGGCGCGGGGGCACGTCGGTGATCGTGGGGACGTGCCGGAGCTGGTGGTGGGAATGGCGACAAACGGCGGCGACCGGTCCGGACGAGTCGGTCGGCCGAAGGTCGCGGCAGCGGCGACGCTCGGGGAAGGCTAGAGGGGACTTGGTTTTATACGGGAGGTAGGTCGAGGAGATGCGCGCGCACGCGGCGGAGCCGGCGACGCTCGAGCTTGGGCGAGAGGGGTCGGTGATGGCCGGACGGCGAAAGGGGACGGAGGCGATGGGTGGTGGCCGGTGGCGAGAGCGGGAAGGGGAAGGAGGAAGGGGTTGGTGAGGCGGCACTTGCCTGCGGGCTCCGGCGAGTGGGGTGGCGAGTGGAGAGGAGCCGGGCGGCATTTATAGGCGGGCGAAGCTCGGGTGCGGCCATGACGGTGTGGTGGGCGAGGCGGCGGCAAGATGTGCGGCGAGGCGAGGGGGGGGAGACTAGGTACGAGCGGAGGCGAGGCTTGGCGGAGGGGAAGTGACGGCGTTCGGGTCGGCACATGCGACAACCGACTTGGCCGCTTGGCCGGGAGCGTTGGTGGAAAGGGGGGGGTGGGTACGGGCGGCTTCGGATGTGCGGCGCGGCGACCAAGGGGATAAGGAGGGGGAGGCGAGGCCAAAGGAGGGCGGCGGCGTGGATGCGCGAGCAGTGCTTGGCGGGGCGCGGGCGAAGCGCGACGGCACCGGGCCGGAGCGGAGTGGGGGACGAGCGGGCGGCGCGAGGGCGTGCGACGCACGTTGCGCACTCGTTTGTGTGCGTCGGGGATGAAGGGGGAGGGCGGGCGTAGGTAGGCTAGGCCGGAGAGAGAGGAGAGGCTGGGCCGGGAGGGAAATGGGTAGGAGGCGGCTCTGCTAAGGTTTAAATTTGTTTTCTATTTTCTAATTCATCTCTTGTCCATTTAAATTCGAAGAAAATCAAATAAGAACCAATTAAATCTGAATAAATTAAAATAAAGTAAAATAAATTGTGAGCAAGGCAACTAAAATAAAAGCAACCAAGTTTGCAAGCTTTAGGATTTTTATTTTTGAATCCTATGTATTATTTACTATAGTTGGAATTAGGTTTTAAATTCCTAGTTAATTTTTCAAAAATATTTTTTCTGACTAAAGTAAAATGATTTATTTAGTGAGTTTTATTTTGACCAAAAATCGGGGTGTTACAGCGAAGTACTGGGCGGCAACGTAGGTGAGGTCCTCGGGTGGGGGTAGGCTTGGACGAGAGACGAGGAGAGAGGCTTCAGGAAAATAAAACGAACCTTTTTTTTTTGTAATGAGTGGCAATTGCAGATAAATAGTATAGAACTCCATGTGTATGTTCATACGGGAGCTCCGTGGAGTTGGAAAAGAGGTGCTCCATCAACTCTTGAAAAAATGAACTAGAACTCTAGAGTTGAGTCTGTTTCACGAATTTTAAGAGTTGAGGTGTTTAGCTGGCTCCACTTAACTACAGACTGGAGTTTAGCTGCGGAGCCATGCCAAACACCCCTTATTAATGATCATATTAATAAGAGTATCGCTATAGATCTAATTTGAATATTCAACTCATGTAAGAAGGCCATATAGTCACAAAATGTTGGGTTTCTTGTAGTAGGATCTAGATAAACATGCAAAATAGTTTCGGAACTTAAAAATGTGAAATAAAAGTTTTAGAATCTAGACGAGAACACGATAATAGTTTAGGGAACGCCCATGCATTTCACCTATACCTAAGAGCATACAAGGAAAACAAGACTAACATACGTCAACAATCTCAAAAAGAAAACATAAGACTTGTAAATTATTCACCCATCATACTTTGAACCAAATTCTGCCAATTTATCATTACGTTCTAGAAATAAAATAAGCAGGGGATTACATATCCTCTCACAATCTTCAATATAATTCAAGAATTAAGAACCAACCATTAAGCCGAACTACAAACATGCATATCAGACTTGATGGAATGCGACAAATGATAAAGGGTCATATGGAGGGATTGCCAACTTCTCAACCTTCTTCTTTTCTTCTGTTGTTGGTAGATATACCGTGTAGGCATCTCCGATCACATAACTCTCTTTTGGTAAGGATACGTCAAAGACAATGAGAAGATGACGGGACTTTTTGTGAGGGTAAACTGGAGGCGCAAGTGATAGCTTAACACAGTCATGTGACACATCCTTCTTGAATATACAATCATCTCCGTAGTGGTTAGCTATCTCATTCTCAAGCTGAAGTCTATCATCATTGCACACGATTGACACTGTTTTTGGCCGAAGTGCATGGATGATATGAAACATAGCGCTTGCCTTGTCTTCCTCGCCTACCTCAAGATAACAGTTAACTGGGAGCTTTCGAGTTCTATTTGCTGGTCTTCTCACTGCAAAATGAGCATTTTATATAATTAAAAAGGATAGCTACAACATGAGGGAGAATAGGATCAATGTCTTATGCACCATCTAAGTTATCTAAATTTACCATCATAAGAGCATCCCTAATAGTTTTCAACAATTTTACTTCCAAAAGAGTGGTTTTAAAGAGTTGCTATGCACTCCAATAGTTCCGGTAAATAATGTAAATACACTTTCGGGAGTGAAAATTGGGTTGAGAGTTGGTAAATTTAGCATCCTCATTTAGGGAATGGTTGGACAATAATTTTTACTAATCACATACTAGATTTCAATTTAGCAACCTTATTTAAGGAACGGTTAACTAGAGCTGCTCTAAGCATATCTTTTACATTGTACTAGAAAGAAAACAAGTGATTCTTCCGCATGCAAGTTATCGATTTACAAACATCTAAAAAGGACAAAAAAACCAAATGAGTTAAGTTTAAGTTAGTACTATACCTGACGGTTGCTTTCCTTTTATTGTGAAGTTTGGTTGCCCATTTAGATCACGAGAACACCTGCGGAGCAGTCCACTTGCAATAAACCTACTGCTGGCATCATCTACATGTCCGGCTTTCAATCTTGGGTCTCTTAGTAAGCCATCGATGGGAGCTAGATCCTCCCTTGGTACCCACCGTGGTACCAAACCCTTGAAGTACACTCTCATATGTCTAAGCAGCACACACATTCCTTCGTTATCGTCATCTAGGTCGAGGAGCTCCCCTTCAATCACTACGGGAAAATCCAAGTATGCCGAGTGTTCACTTGTTTGCCGAGTGTTTTTACTCGGACACTCGGTAAACAGTGTCTTTGCCGAGTGCCATACAAAATACACTCGGCGAATAAATACACTCGGCAAACTCGCTTGTTTGCCGAGTGCCACAAAAATACACTCGGCAAAGGATGGTTTGCCGAGTGTATTTTTTTGCACTCGGCAAACAAGCTTGTTTGCCGAGTGTATTTTTCTACACTCGGCAAAGAAGTAAAACTTTTTTCCTTTTCTCATCTCAAACCCTTTTTTACCCATCACATACAACATGTATAACTCCATGTTAAAATGTAACAACTCTAAAAATAAACATTTCATTTCATGGATCATCATGTCATCATGTGCATTTGAGAAGAAAAGAATTAAATTTTTGTGAAGCACAACAGTAAGTAATTTTTGAAGTTACTGCTAATTCATGTTAAGTTGTAAAAAAAAAATATACCTACAAGAAATAATGAAAGCTTATGTTTTCATTTTTTAAAACTTGAATTTTAATTCAAAAACCAGTTTGGAATTTCAACCTGGACCTAAAAGGAAAAATGTTTAAAACATTGTCAAATGTCTCTCTGAATTTTTGTGGAATTTTTGGAGCCCGGAAACCTGTTTTGCAATTTGTCAAAAACCCGGGGGTTTTATGTAAATTTACCGGGCCCCTGTGTCACTCTCTTCTTTCTCTCTCTCCCTCTCTCACCGACGCAGCGCCGCCTCGAGAACCGCCTTCCGGCCAGGCCGCCACGCCGCACGCCACGCAGGAGCTTGCTCCACGCAGCTGCTCGGCGGTCCGCTCCAACCGACGTTCGAGGAAGATAAAATCCGCCGAGCTCATCCTTTCCTCTCCCTTGGTCTTCTTCCGCTCGGGCCGCGCCCTGTCCTCCACCCCGCTCGGCCGCCTCCGGCCACCTTTCCGGCAAGCCACCACCCCCGGCCGCTCCGCACGCTCGTGCCGGAACCGCACGTAGCCTCCATTCTCGACGAGCTGCCCTACACCAAAGATTGAAGCCGTCTTCCCGAAGCCGCCATCCCCGACGTGTCCGGCCGCCACTCCAAAATTCTTCCGCTCCGGTGCGTACTCATCCCCCTTTCTTCTTCCATAATGTGCGTAATACTATTCTCTAGTATCTCGGCCATCTTTTGCTTCCATTTTTCCCACCACGTTGGCCGGAATCCGGTTTTTCCCCGAGTCCGACCGCCGGTTCCCCGCGGGCCTCCGATGCGAGCCCCGTTCCGGCCATCCGGTGCGTCAACCGTGTTGGCGCCGGTGTAGCCCTTGTTTCCGTGATGCTTTAGGAAGAATCGGCGGGGGATTTGGTGCACCGTGGGCGAGTGCGACATCGCCGAACGCTCGGTGGAGCCGCACCTCGCCGCCGGCGTGTCTAGGGTAGAGCTCATGTGAGCGCGTCATTGCTAGAGAGTTCGCCTCACGCCGGGAGCGTTCCGGAGGGTCCGCGGCGAGCTTCGGAGCTTCCGGACCATCTCCGGCGACCCGCCGCCGCAGTCCCGCCGCTCGGCGCCATGGCGCACGAGGCCGAGCCGAGCCGGCCGCGCTCGGGTTCGTTGGGCCGGAGTGGGCCGTGGAGTCGCCGAGACGCCGATTGGGCCGGCGTCGTTTGCTGGGCTGCCGATCGTTGGGCCGGGTCACTTTCGGCCCGATAGCACTCGTTTTCTTTATTTTCGAATTTAATCTTTTTCAAGAGTTGTTCAAACTTCATTTATTCGTAGAAAATTCAATAAAATTCAGAAAAATGTCAAACCAACTTTGTTTAACTCGGAAAAATGAGATCTACCCATTGGTGAATTAAAATATGCATTTTGAGTAATTTATTTTATTAATTAGTAATTAATTACTTTCTTTGAGTGAAGAAGGCCTAATATTTTGTGTAAATAAAATGTTTAATTATGAAAAAAATGATTTTTTATTAATAAAGAAGATACTGCAGACGAAATTAATAATAAACTTTATTTTTTCCAAAATTAAATTTAAACAATGTTATTTTATGTAATTCTAATCTATTCTTCTTTAGTCACTTAAAGTAATTAGTTAATTATTGCTTAATAAATCAGAATAATTCCTTAATTGTTCAACCTAAGTAATTAGTAACCTTAATTAAGAAATTAAGGGAACAACATTAATTAATGTGATCTTAATTGAACACCGTTAATCGGCTTAAGTAATTGTTAATTACTTGTTTAATAAGTAGACTTATCTTTAACTCGGTAATTAACCAAGGTAATTAAACGTTAAGCATTATGTTAATACAAGGCTTAATTCATGAACTTTTGCATCCTTTCATCATATGCATTCATGCACACATGATCGTGATTCGCGATGCGTTGTCTGGTCGACTAGGTTACGAAGTGATCGAGGTTCCACCCGAGGGCGAGTCGGAGTCGGAATCTCGAAATCGACCCAACCGCCGAGGAGATTAACTTCGAACAAACTCAAGGCAAGCCCGGTGCATCCTACCTATGTTTTTAAATATTTTATTTTATCACATAGTACAGCTTATGCTTGTGCATTAGGTGTTAGGGTTTGGTTGACACCCTAGATGCATTATGGTAGATTTCCATCCGTCTATATCCTATACTTGGTACAGGTAGCTCGATAGAGGCTAAGCTTAATCCATAGTGGCAACGGTAGCTACTTAGGGCACTTAAAGCATGGAGGCTTTAAGCGTTTATGTGTTGACACTAAAGATGATGAGCTGAGAATGTTAATGAAGTTGAGACCGGACGGGCCCCGTAGGAGAAAGGGCAAGACGGAGAGGTCTTGCAAGGTGGTAGCCCCGTCCGTGTCGGTTAAGGACCGTACCGTTGTCGGCTTAGTTGAACAAGTTTGAACGTACCGTACTACATGCTCGGTATCATGGGCCCGACAAGTCGATGTACCCTATCGCCCCGGAGATGTAGCGTAGCCGCCTCTCTTTGCTTGCTGTCGGTGAGAGGATAGTCTCACGGGAGGGAGATGGGTCGACCACGAGGATAGTCGTGGCGTCGCCATACTTCCGGGGAGTTGGAAATGGCTAGTCTGTTGTCGAGTGCTAGCGGGAAAAGTTGTCGTATACGATCGGTGTGATGCGTATACGTCGTGTAGTCGGGTTTTGCCGACTGGTATAAAATCGATTCGAATCGCTGTCCCTCGCAGTAATGAGTACCGCTTGTTTAGCTCGTCACATCGTAGTAAATACTGGAAGATGAAGAGGAGGGTTGAAAGGATAACCGATCTATATGATCTTGTCTTGCAAACTTGTTTGCAATAGTGATAGGTGCAAACATCCAAGCTAATGAAGTTAATATCGAGCTAAAATATCGAAAGTAAGGACCCACCCTTAATGCTGTTTTTCGCAAAGGAGTAAACCCCACGACCAAAAGCCTTTGCATACTAGGCGTCGGCCTTAGCGTGCCATGTTGACGGGTCGGTCTTGCCTGAGTATTAGAATACTCAAGGTTTGTTCGTTACCTTACAGGGAATGAGTCGTGTTATCACGACTTGTACGGCAGCTTTTCCGAGGAGGAGCAATGTCCGGAGGGAGGTTCCCTTCGGTGGGAACGTATTCCCACACCTTGATGAGAGAGGACCGTGATGTACGAAGGGCTCGAGTACATCACGACGTTTGGTGAAACCTTTTGAGTTGTATTATAAATAAGTTTCCGCTAAAGACTCGTAGGATGTTAAACTTCAATAATGTTATCTTTCCGCTGCACGAATGTTTGTATTTTGAAAACCTGGTTGTATTATACCATGATGTATATATTATGACTTGTATGAGATGATGTTCTGTTGTAACTCGCTTCGTCGAGTGTTCCTCTGTTCCGATTCCTGGGTATCCCGGAGGGGATGTCACAGCTGGTATCGGAGCAGCTCGGAGGCAACGAGTACATCGGTACAAGTCTATTTTCAAAAACTTAACACGCTCACACGATAGACGACGAGAGAGTACAGAGCCTATAAGGATGTAGAATAGTTAGATTTTTATTAAGCTGTTCGATGTTCGGGTTTTGGGAAGTGCTAACTATTCGTCGTAGCTTTACGTACTACTGTACGTATAGCTAGTTTCCGAGCATGCATCATGTTAAATTCTGCACTAAATAACTATGGGGTATGTACTTAGCTAGCTCGTAGTACTTTATAGGTTGTTCCGTTCGTTCTTTTTCTTCGTGGGAAGAAGTGTTTAACTTGTTAAACATGTTCCCTGCAGATGCCGGTTACTCGCGGTAGGAAGCGCGCCCGGGAGGAGGAGGAGGAGGCACGAGCTGCCCGTATTGCCGAGCTAGAGCAGCAGCTTCACGGCCTAGAGCCGAGGACCCGAGTCGGGACCGACGGTTGGGTGCTTGGAAGCACCGTCGTCGGGTGGACTGTCGGGAGATCCGGAGGTCCCACGCTAGGATCGCCGAGCCGGAGGAGCGGATAGTGGAGGTGACTCGGGACCGTGACGGGTTTCACGCAGCGGTCATAGCTTTGGACGCACAGCTGGCTACGGTTACTCGGGAGCGAGACGCCGCTCGCGAGTCGGACGACGTGCACGCGATTGAGCTGGCCGCAATGACCGCTCGGCGCAACCACGTGGTGGAGAACCCGATGGCGAGGGAGATCGAGTTGGGTCAGCTGCAGGCGCAGTACAACGGGTTATCCGAGGCACACCACGACCTACTCCACGACCACGACGACCTGTTCGACGAGTTCGAGCAGATTGCAGCAGCAGATGTTGCAGCAGCAGCAGCAGCAGCAGCAGCAGGAGCAGCAGCAGGGTCCACCCGACGAGGAGGTCTCCGGAGTGGACTACGAGCCACCACCCGCGTCGCCGGCTTGGGACTTTGTGTCGGACGGCGACGATCCACGCACCGGCGGTTTAGTGTTGTTGTGTTCTCACTAATGTAGGAGGGTAGCCACATTTTGCTGACATAGGTCGGATGTATATAGGGTACTAGCGGAGGTTGGACGGATGGGAGTGTACGCGAAGTGGGTTGAGTTTGTACCAACAAGTAACGATGGAAATGATAGTACTATATCTATGTATATATATGCAGTTGTTAGAATAAAAAGATTTGCTGAAATATTAGGATTGGTATCTACTTGTATCCGATGCTCTTACTTCTTCACGAGAGATGGATAACACACGTACGGGTGTGAGTGAAGTAAGAGGATCACGGGAAGATGTTCGTATAGTTCGGCTGGAGAGACGACTACAGGAAAAGGGGGAGTTGTTAGCAATTAGAGAGGCGCAGTTGCTAAACGAGGGAGCAGCAGCTTCAATTTAAGGATCAGCAACTAGCAAATGCTCATGCACCGATCACTCGGTTAGAGCAAGATCTACCGCAAGCCCACAACGCCTTAATGAATGAAGCAATAGGACAACAACCTCCCGGCAACGAGCCGGTAGCACGGGAGGATCCTATGGAGGCTGAAGTTGAAGAAGAAGAGGAGGATCTCGAAGAGATAATGGACGTGGATTCGGTTATAGACTTCACGGAGATTCCTCGACTAGAGGATGCGAGAATCCGAGACGAGCGGTTCCGTAAGTCGGGAGGTGACCTCCGAGGCGTCGCGAGGCATAGGGAAGTGCTAGCTAGTAGCAAGGGAGAGAACCAGTATGTAAATTAGACGCTAGTTAAATAATGAGCGTGATGTATCCACGCCCGAGTGTTGTAACGTGAGTATAGAGATATGTGTTACTTGGGTTCGATGGTGCTTTAATAAAGATGGATTGCTGCATAAGATTGGAGTTCTCCTCTACGTATTCCTGCTTCTCCCATTATTATGTTGGAATGAAGATGTCTAACGTAATCTTGTCTTTGGACAGAATGACCGGAAGGAGGAGACGCGATGAGCCCGAGAGTTCTCAACGCGGGCGGAAACACCACCACCACCCCCGACATTGGCTCAAGCCATTGCAGCGGTATCGGATTCTCGCGCGGAGCAGCGAGAATTATTGGAGCAATTGGTCCGCAACACTGCTCCGCCGGAACGTCATCAAGGCCGTAATGCACCCGAAGAAAGGGTGACCTTCTCGGATTTCTTGTCCGTTCGCCCTCCAACCTTCTCGGATGCGGGGGAACCATTGGAAGCTGATCATTGGCTTCGCACTATCGAGTCAAAGTTGGAATTGTTTCCATGTACGGATCATCGGAAGACCCTCTTCGCGTCTCGACAGAATCGCAAGGGTTTGCTGGAGCTTGGTGGGCCAACTACAAAGCAATGTTTCCTCCGGGATATCAAGTTACATGGGCAGAGTTTACTAAAGCCTTCCGAGAGCATCATATTCCCGAAGGCTTAATGAATCGAAGCGGAAGGAATTTCTCTCACCGAAGCAAGGAGATATGAATGTTCACGCCTATTCCAAGGTATTTAACCGCCTTGCCCGAGTATGCTCCCGAACATGTGGACACCGATGCCAAGAAGAAGAACCTGTTCAAGGAGGGAATGAGTACTAAGTTACGATCTCGCTTAGTGCTGAACAAGACCGACGGCTTCACCGACTTTGTGAGTGACGCTATTGCACTAGAAGACTCTATCCGTCTTCATCGGACGGAGAAGAACAAGAAGAGGCCGGCTACGGGACAAGGAAGTGGGGGACCATCCAAGTACGAGGCTGGTTTACACTGCACCCTCGGGTCGGCGTTATCGGCATACCCCCTCTCGTCCCAATTTCTACCGACGGAATCAACCACCCCAAGCAACCACGAGCAACAGCGGCCGAATCAGTACCGACCGCCCTATCGGCAACAGAGTTTCCGAATCCCCGACCAATGGGTCAAGCACCACAGCGAGAATGGACCGCCATGTTTCAATTGTGGCCGTCCGGGACATTATTACCGCAGCTTGCCCATATCCCCGTAAGGCACCATATACACCCGGACCTCAAGGGCAGCCGCAGAACCAACGAGAGGGCACCAGCCAAGAATACACAAGTGAAGATCGGCCGTGCCAACTTTACTACGGCAGAAGAGCTACCCGAAGGAGGACAAATCCTAGCGGGTATGTTTTCTATCGCTGATCATCCTGCTATGGTTTTATTTGATTCGGGAGCTACGCATAATTTCATCAGCCAGTCATATGTTACTAGGCATCATATCATACCATCCAAATTGCTCGTGCGCATATCATTTCAACACCGGGGGTAAAATCCTTACCGATAAGGAGGCTGCCAATATGCCATTAAGGTTGGGTAACAAGGTTTATCCTACTTCATTAATCATTTTGGATGGGCAAGGGTTAGATGCAATTATTGGCATGCAATGGATGGATTTCCATAAGGCAGTATTGGATATAGCATCCCGAGCCGTATATCCGAACTCTCCTGTTCATGGTCAAGATTGCTTGCTCCTAACTTGTCCTCAAACTATGCTGCCAATGGTCAATAAGGTTGTGGGTAAAAGTCCGAAGGATATACCTATAGTCCGTGAATATCCGGATGTCTTTCCGGACGACTTGCCGGGACTACCGCCGGACCGAGCGGTAGAGTTTAAGATAGAATTACAGCCTGGAACCGCACCAATATCAAGAAGGCCAGTATCGAATGCCACCCAATGAGCTGGCAGAATTGAAAGTACAACTAAAGGAATTGCTGGACAAAGGATACATACGTCCAAGTTCATCACCATGGGGATGCCTAGCCTTGTTTGTAAAGAAGAAAGATGAGACATTAAGGCTATGTGTGGATTACAGTGCCTTTAAATGCCGTTACTATTAAGAACAAGTATCCTCTTCCAAGGATTGATATCTTATTTGATCAACTAATGGGAGCTAAAGTCTTCTCCAAGATAGATCTTCGCTCAGGATATCATCAGATTAAGATGAGAACCGAAGATATACCGAAGACTCGCATTTTCCACCAGGTATGGACTTTATGAGTATCTCGGTGATGTCTTTTGGATTGACTAATGCCCCAAGCACACTTCATGTACCTCATGAATTCTGTATTCATGCCGGAGCTGGACAAGTTTGTCGTAGTGTTCATTGATGACATCCTGGTCTACTCTAAGTCGAAGAGGAACATGCTAATCACTTACGAGTGGTGTTACAAAGACTAAGGGATCATCGACTTTATGCTAAGTTCAGCAAGTGTGAGTTTTGGTTGACGAAAGTACCATTCCTAGGTCATGTTATATCAGCTGAAGGAGTGGCAGTTGATCCTGGCAAAGTTCAAGATGTATTGAATTGGAAATCACCGAAGTCCTGTCTCCCGGATCGAAGTTTCTTGGGATTGGCTGGTTACTACAGGAGGTTTATTCCAAACTTCTCAAAGATCGCCAAGCCAATGACTAAGCTATTGGAGAAGGATAAGAAGTATGTATGGAGCAAAGAATGTGAAGAAGCTTTTCAAACATTGAAGAAGTTGTTGACTACAGACTCCAAGACTTGCTCGACCGGATCCGACGAAACCTTTTGATGTGTACTCGTGATGCATCGAGCACGGGACTTGGGTGTGTTCTAATGCAAGAAGGACGAGTAATTGCCTATGCATCTCGGCAATTAAGGCGTCATGAAGAACACTATCCTACCCATGATCCGGAACTAGCAGCAGTGGTACTTGCATTAAAGAGCTGGAGACATTATCTTTTGGGCAACTTAGTACACCTATATACGGACCATAAGAGTCTCAAGTACATCTTCACTCAAGCTGATTTGAACATGCGCCAACGAAGATGGCTGGAGTTAATCAAAGATTATGAGCTGGAGATTCATTATCACCCCGGCAAAGCAAACGTAGTAGCCGATGCCTTAAGTCGCAAGGTTCATTGCAATAACCTTATGGCTCGATTCGTGACTCAAGCATCCTCACCCAAGAATGATGAGCCAAATCTTCGGATTATTCCGTATGGAGCATTAACCAATCTGGCTCTTATTCCTACCTTGCGCGAGGAAGTGATAGCAGCTCAGCAGAAGAGTGTTGGTATGGAACATATAAGAAGGCGACTCAAGGAAGACGAAGTCAAGTGTTTCCGAGAAGATAACGAGGGGGCTATTTGGTTCAAGAATCGATTGGTGGTACCAAAAGACCAACCCCTTCGCAAGAAAATCATGGATGAGGCTCATATGTCCAAGTATTCTCTTCATCCCGGAACTAACAAGATGTATCAAGATCTAAGGCGAAGATTTTGGTGGACGCGCATGAAGCGAGAAATAGCTCAGTATGTCAATGAATGTGATGTTTGTCGACGGGTTAAAGCGGAACACTTAAAGCAAGCAGGACCCTTACAACCTTTAAGTATCCCGGAATGGAAGTGGGAAGACATCGGCATGGATTTCATCGTTGGATTACCACTAAGTCCCCGAAAGCATGACTCAATCTGGGTCATTGTCGACGAGTTGACGAAGTCTGCTCATTTCATACCGGTACACACTCGATACACTCGCCGAGAAGTATGCAGAACTCTACATTGCTCGAATTCTCTGTTTGCATGGAGTGCCGAAGACCATTATATCGGATCGAGGAACACAATTTGTCTCCGGATTCTGGGAACAATTGCAAGAATCTTTGGGGACTAAATTGATACGAAGCTCAAGCATATCATCCTCAAACGGATGGACGGACGGAAAGGATCAATCATTATCTCGAGGATATGCTTCGAGCATGTGTCTTGACCTATGGTAAAGACTCGGGAGAAGTGTTTACCGTTGGCGAGTTCTCCTACAACAACAGCTATCAAGAGAGTGCGGGAATGTCGCCCTTCCAAGCTCTATATGGACGCAGCTTGTCGTACGCCCTTGAATTGGTCCGAAAGTGGAGAAAGAGTGATCTTCGGGCCGGACCTAGTAAAGGATGCGAGAGGAACAAGTTCGTCTAATCCAGCGAGAATCTCAAGAGGGCTAAGTCTCGACGGATCGGTTATACCGACAAGAGACGTCGAGAGTTGGTATTTCAGGTTGGAGATCGAGTCTATCTTCGAGTATCCCCTACCAAAGGTGTTCACCGGTTTGGAATCAAGGGAAAGTTAGCACCACGCTACATCGGACCTTTTCCAATCCTCGAAAGATGTGGAGCCGTGGCCTATCGTTTGGAGTTGCCAACACACTTGGCGGGTATACACAACATATTCCATGTATCTCAACCGAAGAAATGTTTGAAACCACCCGTGGATATACCGACAACTCGAGGTGGAACAATTACGACCAGATTTGACGTACGACGAACGACCAGTCAAAGTTCTCGATAGCAAGGATAGAGTGACTCGTCATCGGACCACCAAATTCTATAAGGTCCAATGGAGTAATCACTCGGAAGCCGAAGCTACTTGGGAACAAGAGGAATTTCTTCGATCCAACTACCCGGAGTTCTTTAGTACCGTCGCTTAGTCGTCTCGACCGCGAATCTCGGGACGAGATTCCTGTAAGGGGGAGGGTCTGTAACAACTCTAAAAATAAACATTTCATTTCATGGATCATCATGTCATCATGTGCATTTGAGAAGAAAAGAATTAAATTTTTGTGAAGCACAACGAGTAAGTAATTTTTGAAGTTACTCGCTAATTCATGTTAAGTTGTAAAAAAAAAAAAATATACCTACAAGAAATAATGAAAGCTTATGTTTTCATTTTTTAAAACTTGAATTTTAATTCAAAAACCAGTTTGGAATTTCAACCTGAACCTAAAAGGAAAAATGTTTAAAACATTGTCAAATGTCTCTCTGAATTTTTGTGGAATTTTTGGAGCCCCGGAAACCTGTTTTGCAATTTGTCAAAAACCCGGGGGTTTTATGTAAATTTACCGGCCCCCGTGTCACTCTCTTCTTTCTCTCTCTCCCTCTCTCACCGACGCAGCGCCGCCTCGAGAACCGCCTTCCGGCCAGGCCGCCACGCCGCACGCCACGCGAGAGCTTGCTCCACGCAGCTGCTCGGCGGTCCGCTCCAACCGACGTTCGAGGAAGATAAAATCCGGCCGAGCTCATCCTTTCCTCTCCCTTGGTCTTCTTCCGCTCGGGCCGCGCCCTGTCCTCCACCCCGCTCGGCCGCCTCCGGCCACCTTTCCGGCAAGCCACCACCCCCGGCCGCTCCGCACGCTCGTGCCGGAACCGCACGTAGCCTCCATTCTCGACGAGCTGCCCTACACCAAAGATTGAAGCCGTCTTCCCGAAGCCGCCATCCCCGACGTGTCCGGCCGCCACTCCAAAATTCTTCCGCTCCGGTGCGTACTCATCCCCCTTTCTTCTTCCATAATGTGCGTAATACTATTCTCTAGTATCTCGGCCATCTTTTGCTTCCATTTTTCCCACCACGTTGGCCGGAATCCGCTTTTCCCCGAGTCCGACCGCCGGTTCCCCGCGGGCCTCCGATGCGAGCCCTGTTCCGGCCATCCGGTGCGTCAACCGTGTTGGCGCCGGTGTAGCCCTTGTTTCCGTGATGCTTTAGGAAGAATCGGCGGGGATTTGGTGCACCGTGGGCCGAGTGCGACATCGCCGAACGCTCGGTGGAGCCGCACCTCGCCGCCGGCGTGTCTAGGGTAGAGCTCATGTGAGCGCGTCATTGCTAGAGAGTTCGCCTCACGCCGGGAGCGTTCCGGAGGGTCCGCGGCGAGCTTCGGAGCTTCCCGGACCATCTCCGGCGACCCGCCGCCGCAGTCCGGCCGCTCGGCGCCATGGCGCACGAGGCCGAGCCGAGCGGCCGCGCTCGGGTTGCTTGGGCCGGAGTGGGCCGTGGAGTCGCCGAGACGCCGCTTGGGCCGGCGTCGTTTGCTGGGCTGCCGATCGTTGGGCCGGGTCACTTTCGGCCCGATAGCACTGTTTTCTTTATTTTCGAATTTAATCTTTTTCAAGAGTTGTTCAAACTTCATTTATTCGTAGAAAATTCAATAAAATTCAGAAAAATGTCAAACCAACTTTGTTTAACTCGGAAAAATGAGATCTACCCATTGGTGAATTAAAATATGCATTTTGAGTAATTTATTTTATTAATTAGTAATTAATTACTTTCTTTGAGTGAAGAAGGCCTAATATTTTGTGTAAATAAAATGTTTAATTATGAAAAAAAATGATTTTTTATTAATAAAGAAGATACTTGCAGACGAAATTAATAATAAACTTTATTTTTTCCAAAATTAAATTTAAACAATGTTATTTTATGTAATTCTAATCTATTCTTCTTTAGTCACTTAAAGTAATTAGTTAATTATTGCTTAATAAATCAGAATAATTCCTTAATTGTTCAACCTAAGTAATTAGTAACCTTAATTAAGAAATTAAGGGAACAACATTAATTAATGTGATCTTAATTGAACACTCGTTAATCGACTTAAGTAATTGTTAATTACTTGTTTAATAAGTAGACTTATCTTTAACTCGGTAATTAACCAAGGTAATTAAACGTTAAGCATTATGTTAATACAAGGCTTAATTCATGAACTTTTGCATCCTTTCATCATATGCATTCATGCACACATGATCGTGATTCGCGATGCGTTGTCTGGTCGACTAGGTTCGAAGTGATCGAGGTTCCACCCGAGGGCGAGTCGGAGTCGGGAATCTCGAAATCGACCCGACCGCCGAGGAGATTAACTTCGAACAAACTCAAGGCAAGCCCCGGTGCATCCTACCTATGTTTTTAAATATTTTATTTTATCACATAGTACAGCTTATGCTTGTGCATTAGGTGTTAGGGTTTGGTTGACACCCTAGATGCATTATGGTAGATTTCCATCCTGTCTATATCCTATACTCGGTACAGGTAGCTCGATAGAGGCTAAGCTTAATCCATAGTGGCAACGGTAGCTACTTAGGGCACTTAAAGCATGGAGGCTTTAAGCGTTTATGTGTTGACACTAAAGATGATGAGCTGAGAATGTTAATGAAGTTGAGACCGGACGGGCCCCGTAGGAGAAAGGGCAAGACGGAGAGGTCTTGCAAGGTGGTAGCCCCGTCCGTGTCGGTTAAGGACCGTACCGTTGTCGGCTTAGTTGAACAAGTTTGAACGTACCGTACTACATGCTGGTATCATGGGCCCAGCAAGCTGATGTACCCTATCGCCCCGGAGATGTAGCGTAGCCGCCTCTCTTTGCCGGCTGTCGGTGAGAGGATAGTCTCACGGGAGGGAGATGGGTCGACCACGAGGATAGTCGTGGCGTCGCCATACTTCCGGGGAGTTGGAAATGGCTAGTCTCGCTGTCAGGTGCTAGCGGGAAAAGTTGTCGTATACGATCGGTGTGATGCGTATACGTCGTGTAGTCGGGTTTTGCCGACTGGTATAAAATCGATTCGAATCGCTGTCCCTCGCAGTAATGAGTACCGCTTGTTTAGCTCGTCACATCGTAGTAAATACTGGAAGATGAAGAGGAGGGTTGAAAGGATAACCGATCTATATGATCTTGTCTTGCAAACTTGTTTGCAATAGTGATAGGTGCAAACATCCAAGCTAATGAAGTTAATACTCGAGCTAAAATATCGAAAGTAAGGACCCACCCTTAATGCTGTTTTTCGCAAAGGAGTAAACCCCACAGCCAAAAGCCTTTGCATACTAGGCGTCGGCCTTAGCGTGCCATGTTGACGGGTCGATCTTGCTGAGTATTAGAATACTCAAGGTTTGTTCGTTACCTTACAGGGAATGAGTCGTGTTATCACGACTTGTACGGCAGTTTTCCCGAGGAGGAGCAATGTCCGGAGGGAGGTTCCCTTCGGTGGGAACGTATTCCCACACCTTGATGAGAGAGGACCGTGATGTACGAAGGGCTCAGTACATCACGACGTTTGGTGAAACCTTTTGAGTTGTATTATAAATAAGTTTCCGCTAAAGACTCGTAGGATGTTAAACTTCAATAATGTTATCTTTCCGCTGCACGAATGTTTGTATTTTGAAAACCCGGTTGTATTATACCATGATGTATATATTATGACTTGTATGAGATGATGTTCTGTTGTAACTCGCTTCGTCGAGTGTTCCTCTGTTCCGATTCCCGGGTATCCCGGAGGGGATGTCACATAAAATTTGAAGTTTTTTTCGATTCATTTGCTATATTTACTTAATTAATTACATTTCAAGCAATTTTTTGAATAAAATCAAATTTGAACTACAAGTTATTCAGATAATAAAATAAAATGAGTATAAAAATTACAATCATGTTATTTAGCCCAATTTAGGATCTTACCCATGAAAGAAAAAGAAATTTGACATATATGTTTTCAGAAATATGACCGCCAACATATGTGTGAATGATTTTTAAATTCTAAAAAATTCAAATAAAGTCGAAACTCATAATACTTGTTATGATGTGATGGTATCACATGTAGAAGCTACGATAAAAGGTAGAGAAGATTTCGGAAAAGTTATCCCATACATTGCTTACAAAGTGGAGAGTCACATAATAAGAACCTTAAACTTGAGAGTGACTCATTAAAATTTAGAGCCAAATTGATGAACAAAATATATTTTCAGTTCATGTCATTTTGTATAGATAATAGATCATATAAGTAGTGTCATGTCAAAATTTGATTATTTTTAGAATTTATTTCCTATTTTTAATTTTTTTAAAAAATACTTCAGATTTTTTTTGCCGAGTGTCAAGCAAAACACTCGGCAAATCTGTTCTTTGCCGAGTGCTTTTTCCTTGACACTCGGCAAAGATGCCACATCACCGATCCCCACCCCTCCGATCTCTCTCCTCCTATTGGTTAGCTTCTTCCCACCACGGATCCCTCTCTCTCTCTTATCTCTCTACCTTATCTCCTACCTTCTCTTCCCCACACTCGATGCGGCATCCGGTGCCCCGAGCAGCCGAGCGGCGGCGCTCCCGAGCGGCGACGCGGTACCCACAGGAGGAGGCGCCCCCGTGCGGCGGCGCTGCACCTAGGAGGCGACGCCCCGAGCGGCCCAGGAGGCGGCGCAGCATCCAGAGGCGACGCCCCGGGTGGCCCGAGCGACGGCGGCGCAGCACCCGAGCGGCGGCGTGGCGGCGCGACATCTAGGAGGCCGCACCCCCGGCGGCCCGAGCGGCGGCGGCGCGGCACCCAGCCCCGAGGCGGCGCAAGCCCTAGCGGCGGCGGCCCGGCCCGAGGCGGCGGCGGCGGACTCGAGGCAGCGCGCCCCGTGCGGCGCGGCCCGCAGGCGCGGACCCGAGCGGCCGTGGGTGGGTGCGGGCTCGGTCGACTCGGTGGCGGCAACCCTAGACGGCGGCGGTAGGAGGCGGCTTCCAGGCGGTGGCGACCTGCAGCGGCAGTCGGCGCGCGGCGGCGCCTCCCATGCAACCATGGTCCGGGCGGCGCGGCTTCTAGGCGTGCGGCAGCGGCATCCGGGCATGCAGCGGGGACTCCGACCAGGTGCGGCGTCATCTAGGCGTGGCCGCGGGCGATGGGGAGTCCATCCGGTGGAGGCGGCGTCCAAGCTGCGTGGGCTCGTCGACGGGCTGCACGCGCCGAGAGGGACTTGATATTTTTTTTATTTTTGTCAAAAATGTTTACCGAGTGCTCTATTTGACCCTCGGCATAGTGTTTGCCGAGTGCACGATAAAGGACACTCGGCAAAGAGCTCTTTGCCGATAAGAGATATGCCGAGTGCTCTTTGCCGAGTGTTACACTCGGCAGACACTTTGCCGAGTGTATTTCGACCTTTGCCGAGTGTTTGTAGCACTCAGCATCTATAGGTTTTCCCGTAGTGAATACTCTATACACAGGGTAATTATCTGTACAAGGCTGTAAGAACTGCAGTGGTATTCCCATCTCCAGTTGAAGGAACACTCCTCGAGCCTCTGCCATTGTAGAGGATGTGCAAGGTACGTCACAATAAATTTCACAACGGATTTTAGTACCCAGCCATAAGATAGCTCCAACTTTTGCTTTGCCATCTTTGTAGGAGGCATCACTCTCACCTTTACAGTAAATTTCTTGACATGGTAGTATTATTCCACGATCATGCATTCCCATTCCAACACTTGTAATCAGTTTCAGTTTCCAATTATCAAGGATGATGGTTCTGTCACTACTCAAGCTATCAAGAAATTGGCGGCAATAGGGTCTTGGCATTTCCTCTATGTGGATCATAAAACGGTCTGCAGTAAGGTACTTGAGAGGCTTTCCCATAATGTTGCTACACTCGAAGTGCAGCATCCGGCTCTCCTCACTCTCTAGTGGCTGAGCCCAAATGAGCCCCCTTCTCACCAGTGCATCTCTGAAGAAGTTCTCAAAATTTCTCTTGCGCAGTGATTCATCCATTTTGTTCTTGGCAACATCTTTCTCCCTCTGCATAGCTTCCTCAAGTCTCTTCACTTCACCCACGTCAATTTTGAAAGGCTCCATTTTCACCGTGCATGGATCCGGGGCACGCAACAGATCATTAGGCAGCGGTGGAAGGGATAGTACAGAAGAACATAGCTGTCTGATGCTGACCTGAAAACGCATTGAAAAAGAATAACTTTTTTAGTTATTCCGCCAAGAACTCATCATTCAATTTTTTTTCAATATATAGGGACAAATAATCGCAGGAAAACAAAAATCTGAGAAAAAATCCTCCACTTTCGTTACAAACCACCACAGGGATTCTTGTTCAGCAAAATATACATTCTTTCACTAGAGACCACAACAAAAATCCGTTGTTACTAGAAATCGTAGCAAAATCCTTTACTTGCCCCAATTCCCTATAAACCCTATAAGATCCAATGCACTCGCATGAAATTTGTTTGCTAGGGATTGGATGTGAAAAGAACATACTCCAAAGAATGGCGATTTGGAACAAACACGTACCAAAGAATGGCGAGTGAGGGCATGGGTAGGTGTCGCAGTAGGCGCCACCGGTGCCGGTGAAGGCAGATGGCTGCTGCGGTTGGTCGGCGGCGGGTGGAGGAGTCGACCGCTGGGCCGTAGCTTGAGCCTCATCATCATCGGCCGCCGCGCACGGACAAGGGCGGTGATGCTACGTCCTTCGCCGGTGGGAAGGTAGAAGGAGATGGACTGGCGGAGTCGCCGGACCAGCGATGGAGATGGCAACTAGCAGAGAATGAGCTTGCTCCGTCGGCTGGTGCTCGTGCTCCGCCGTAAATCGCTCCCTTTTCGGCTCCCTCGCCTGGTGCCAGTGCCCTCACTTTCTCTCTCCCTCTGAACTTTTCTTTTTTTTTTTTTTTTGAAATCTCTCCCGCTGAACTTTACCCGGCTCTGAACTTTTACTACGGGTGAGAGTAAGAGTAAAACTTTTGCTTTTGCTGTGTTTGTTGACGGGGAAATTAAAAATTGCTGCGAGATTTTTCATCTCTCGGATGAGCAACTTTTTATAGTTTAGATCACTATGTAGTAATATGATAACCCAACATTTTATGCGTAGGATCGAGTTTCATTAATTCGAAAAATACCAAATTAGAGCACAATCCGTGACGACCAGCATGACATCTCTCTTCACCAAAGTTACCCGTCTGCGTTCCATCTCCCTCTTGCTCATTTGAAACAATACTGGCCCTGTTTGGATCCATGGGTTAGAGTTAGATTGGGTTAGTTTTGTCAACTCTAACCCTCAATCCTCCAAACGGGGTGGGTTAGATTGGGTTAGATGCATCTAACCCACCCAAAAAGACTATCCCCTCCAAGGGGTGATTATTAGGGTTAGTTCTCTAGGGACCATAGGGTCATGCACACTCGATCCGGTGCACTAAAGTAGGGCCAACACTAAATATTTTTATGGTGTATGTTTGCGTAAACTATTATATGGATAAATTAAATTTATCGTGTTTTAAATGTTTGAATCGAAAATTGATTTATTTTACTCATTTGTGAGGAGGCCACACAAAAGCTGGCCACACAAAATCCGGTCGTAAAGGAGTTAAAAATAGCTTTTTTGTCAATCTAACCCTAGCATCCAAACACATAAAGAGTTAGAGTTAGTTCAAGGGTTAGAGTTGGATAGAAACCAACTCTAACCTCTAACCGAGTTAGAGTCTCCAAACAGGGCCACTGTACCATGCCATCAAGGAATTACAAAACTACCCCGTACTTGCAGGGGGTGCTGTACCCGCGGTCAGCCACTGCACGCAGCAAAAGCGAACAACCTGCTTCCCCTAGATAAGCTCTTGTAGCTCTTGCTGACTTGTTGCATCTATTATACTTTATGCAGATCGAACTATGCATTACATTCCTCGCCCCTATTCCATCACATTGAACTACTGTTACTGTTTAATCCCCTCCTGATTTTGGAGCTTTTACAAGCTCACGTACGTGGGGGATACTTCACATGTAATAATAACATCTAAACGCTTCACCCCTTAATTTCCATCAGACACAAGCCAGGGTGACGATGAGGCGCATGCAGGCGGGATGGAGAGGAAAGACAAAACGTTGTCAGCTACAGCGGTTGAGGAGGGTTGTAGGCGGGGTCGTCGTGGTGACGGACCCGGTGAAACCAAATCACTGTGGCAGAGGGTGGTGGCCACAGATTTACCACTAAAGACGGAGGAGGACATGGTGGTTTCGCCACTACAAACGAAGGAGGTCGTCGTTGTATGAGCCTGCCGGTGAAGTCGGAGGCATAGCGCGCGGGTGGTAGCCGCCTCGGAGGAAGGAGGAGGGCAAACATTAATAGGCCCTCTTATAAGAGCATCTCCTACTACTCAAACTTACTCCGAAACATTAGGTCTTCGATGTGATTAGTAAAAACAGTTGTTCAGAAATTCCTAAAACTCATTCCCTATATTCATACTCCAAAAACAATCCACATTTCTAGTCAACTTTGCCAACCCTTTTGGGTTGTCTCGATCTTAATCTGTAAATTAGCACCATTTTAGAAACTTTTTGTTTGCATATATGGTCTATAGATGATTGCGGTGGCCGCTACTTAACCTTTTTTCTTTTAAAAAAAATAATGTTTTGAGAAGAGGATTTTAACTCCCAAAAGTTTAGAAGTTTCTTATAAAAAACATGGATGTATGGTGCCAGGTAGCGTGCTTTTCCTACGTAATCAACGATATATCCAGAATTTGGATCGTGAGGGCATTACAAAAGTGATACGATCTAGTTCAAGCAATATAATTTACCATGTATAAATATATGCAATATTCAAATGAGGCTTGTGGGTTTAGTAACAAGTTGGTCTCCTAATATCAAATATGCTATTGGCTTATTTTATTTTTGCAGAAGATTGGAGATTTAACTATTATAGATATATAGGTTATTTTGCTAAAATGTTGAGGGGGAACTACTGTTGGAGATTAGTTGCCGGAATTCTAACGCAAGTCTACCACCACATGCATGGAAATTATTTACCGGAATCCTCATCATTTAATTTGCATAGGCATATGCGTATTTTTCTTTTTCAAATAGAGATGCGTTATTTATGCATGCTAGTGCGTGCATGCGGCAACATGCATGTCTTAAGTACGTCCCTACATGCTGGGCATGCGCAAAATATTTATTTATTTATTATTAAAGTACCGCCGTAGGTTCAATCTGATTGTTCTACTCATGTATAACTCAAGCTATTATAGAAAATATGTATCATTATTTGAAAATTTAAAACACTTGATTACCATATATTCCATCTAGTCGGAACAGAGTTAGATATTCGGATTGGCTCTACAGCAATTCCCATATTATTATCACCTCGTTGCATCTGTGTCTCCTCTTAATAATGTAATTTATTATTGGAAAATGTTGTAGAGCCAGAATGTTCAACTTTGTCCCGATTGAATGAATATATGGCAACCAAGTGTTTAAAATTTCTCAATGATGATATATAGTTTCTATAATAGCAAGAGTAATTTACTACTCCCTTAATAAATTGTTGTCGCCGTTGACTTTTTTATTATGTTTGACCGTTTGTCTTATTCAAAAAAAGTTTAAGAAATATCATATATTTTGTTGGAATATGATTTATCACTAAAGAAACTTGAAATATAGCATATAACTTTTTGTATTTGTAGAAATTTTTTTAATAAGACGAATGGTCAAACGTTATGAAAAAAGTCAATGGCGATAATAATTTAGTAAGAGATGGAGTATTATTTATTCAACACGCAGTTAGGGCATACTTCGATAGTATCATGAGAAATCGTTCTAAGTCAGGCAACGCAGACGTGAGTCAAGTTGGGTCACTAACGGTTCAATCCAAAACAAGGTCTTATTACATGAAACAATTATACAAATTATCACATTGATAATTAAAATATTTTTTAAATGACACATCAGAACTCAATTTCATGGTTTGAAACAGTGCTCCAAATAAACATAATAGATTCACCTCTCTCTCTCGGACAGCTCATTGACCAACGCACAAAGGGAACTAGTACACCGACGCGGCTTCGCTGCTCCCGTCCCCGTGTTCCTATGCGTGCTCCCGCCAGGTGTCTCCAGTTTATTTGTTTCTCTTTTGTTGTGGGCCAACAACCGTAAAATCTGTGGACCCAAGATCTAAACTCCTTTCATCTGCTCCTAACATCGTGAATAATTCCTTCAGGCGACTATGGCAATGGATTGCCGCACGTCTAAGCTGCAAGCAAAATAATCTCGTCTGATGCGTTTCAAGGACATGCGATGCTCGAACCAATACAGACCATGGAGCTGGTCTCTTTTTGAGACGCCATGCGGTGCGAAGGGACAACCATGTCCAGCCATTCTCATCTTCAGCAGTTGGTGAAAATTCAACTTCCAATCCTTTCGACATAATGACACTTGTGCTTACCTTCTTCCCGTTCCTGGACGAGACCATGGAGAGCTGAACCTGAATACCAAGCACAATCATGAACCCGGGCCTTCTTATCTGCCTGCTCCGTGACTTCGATTCGTGCCGGCAACTGCACACCACTCTAAGCCCGCGCATGCCACCGAACGGAACTATCTGGGCTCTTGAGTCCTTGACGTGCTGGTGTATGCGAGTTGCTTGTCTGTGATAGATCGTGAAAAATTGATCGGAGAGAGCAAACCCGCAGCAGATGGAAAGAAAAAGGAAAAAAACAACTAACGGCAAATGAATGGCGTTTAGAGCTCGGGTCCCACCACGTCACGATTTCTGGGCCACAAACAACAAAGGAGTGACGAATAAAAAGACGACACCTGGAGGGAGCATGCATGGGAGCACGGGGCGGGAGCAGCGAAGCCGCGTCCCCACTGTTACATCCATTCCTCTGTCCGCTTTTCTATAATTAAGTAATGAGGGCCTTTTCGATTTTTTATCAGCACCCTAGCTGAGCTGTTAGAGCCGATTATCTTATTTGTTTCCTTTGAATTTTTTTTGCCGTCTATTAAATTTACATCTAGATAGGATTTGGGCTACCAAAAAGAATCAGAAACGAGAACAAATTGTTGCAACGGGGCTCAGCTCACAAGCACGGAACCAGCTGGATGGGCGTGCAGAGATGATGCATAGACTCCTGCTCCTAGCTAGGCCTGGCCTAGGCCTAGTGGTTTCATCACAAAATATGTGATTTGACCGGTTTCCAGTTGCAGCGCCTAGGATAGCTAGTGAAATGATCAATCGATCCATCTTTTTAATCGAGAAAAATGTTTGTGCTGGAGTAGCTACGTCTGGCCATCGCAGTGGTTCTGGTTCCTAGTACTCCTAGTTTCCTACTCCACCAGCTTGAGCTTGAGCAGCGTCTCTTTGAGCACTCTCTTGCCGCGTGGTTCCGATAGGCGTCCGCCGGATAATTCGGCCGTGTGTGCTTGGAACATTTTCGCCGTGCTTCGGGGTTCAATAGGGATGGCAACGGGGCGGGTTCGGAGCGGGTGGAGCAAAAGCTCGCCCACGAATAAATTCGTTGCGGGTGAGAATCTGCACCCGCGCCCGCACCCACGGGTGAGAATCTGCACTCGCGCCCGCGCCCGCCGGGTTGCGGGTGGGTGGCGGGTGCCCACAGGTTTTGCATGAACATATCAGAATAAAAAATATATCTCTCTGATTCCAGAAATCAGCACAACAGCCAACATAATTACAGAAATCAGCACAACTTGATAATATAATAATAGTCTAACATGTCCAGACCATAGTTCTTACACATTCTCAAGTCTCAACAGGACAACACACAACAACCAACACAAATACACAAGCAATAAAATTCCACACAGTTGATAGTTCTTCTCACTAGGAAAATATTACAAGTCACTTATACAACATATTTAGCATAAATTCGGAAAGATAATGGCAAGTAGTGTGCTGATGACAAGCTTCACCCATAGCTTCAATCTTCAATCAATAACAGTTGACTCTTGATCATCCTAGAAAAAAAGAATGAAAATAAACATTGATTAGCAACTGTTCAGATTGACCAAATGAAAAAAAAAACAGAATAGAAACAATAGAAGGGACAATATGTTACCATTGATTCCTCCTCGTCCTCCATACAAGTCATGAGTGCATTAATAAAACTAGATTGGTCGCCTAACATGTCAGCCCGTGACCAAGCTTGCGTACACATCAACCCTTCAACAGTTTTTGGTGCAAGTCTACTTCGATGTGGACTAATTATCCTTCCCCGTGCTGAAAACAGACTCAGATGCTACCGTTGTAACCGGAATAGCCATGATATCACGAGCAATCTTTCTCAAAGTTGGATATTTGACTCCTGCATAGAATAATGTCCAACTCTTGAGTTCTTGGCAAAGTGGGCTCCTCCAAATATAAATCAATCTCAGTGCGCACATAAGTTGAATTCTCCTCTCGGTTCCTCGGATAAGAATTTGTCAAATAAGTCAAACATGAGATCATCACCCTCATTAACACTTCTAGCAGCTGCACCTACACCATCGGTTGTTGCAATACCCTCCATAGAACCTTGGTATTCCAGCACAAGATCATACAACAAACTTCTAACTCTAGATACTTCACTTTCTGTAGCTGGACCATCTTCTCCATAAACAGACATATAGAAAGCTTTCATAAATTTCAGTTTGTATCTAGGATCTAAAGAAGTTGCTATTTCCATAAGGCCATGCACATCTTTCCAATACTTTGTAAATTTTTCCTTCATCAAGTTGGACATATCTTCTACCATAGGGATAGCACTAGTTCTCCACTTCTCTATAGCCAAGTAGATACCGCATATTTTAGAGAAAAACAGATTTGCTGTCACATAATTGGTCCCCGACAATACCTCGGTTGCATCATAAAAATTCTTCAATCTACCACAAAGTTCGGTAGCAAATGCCCAATCTTCTACGGTTGGCTTAAATTCAGCACAAAGTGGTTCTTTACTTGCAAGGCGCTCAAAAACAGTTTGATACTCTATTGCAGTGCTAAGCATAAGGTAGGTAGAATTCTATCTAGTCTTGACATCTAGAGCTATTCTTTTATTGTACTTAATGTTCATTTGGGCTACTCGTACGTTCAAAACGCTCATGTCTTTTTGGTGTGGCACTCCAAAACCCAACAGATTCGCGAACTCTTGTCAAGCCCTTTTCCATAACACTCATTCCATCTTTCACAATCAGATTTATGATATGAGCAGCACAACGCATATGTAATAATTTACCACTTAGCATGAGTGAAGGAAGGGGCATCTTATCTTGCATCTTTTTCATCAAATTGTCGTTGGTGGTGCAGTTGTCAAGAGTAATAGTCGACACATTCTTCACAATCCCCCAATCTTGCAGCACATCATGAAGAACATCACTTATTATGTCACCTCGTATGTGGATGTGGCACATACATGAACCTACAATGAATGAGCAATCAACATATATAACATATAGAGTTGATGTCCTTAAATAAAGAATAGAAATATGCAAGAAAGTAAATTGTTACCTCAACGAGAAAACTTTTTAGCTTCCATTGATCATCAATAAAATGTAATGTCACAGCTATATATCCTTTCGTTTGATGATTTGCTGACCACATATCGGTAGTAACAGACAACTCGAGATTAGCACCGGTGTAGAGATTTCACCAAAGAAAGCCTATGCACCTCAAACATAGCAAGTATATCCTTTTTGATAGTGTTTCTGGATACACATTTAAAAAGTGGCTGCAGATGCTGTACAAAATTTCCTAAATCCAACATGATCAACCATGGATAGTGGATACTCATGGATACATATCATCAAGGCAAGCTCTTTCCTAGCTACTTGCTGATCAAAAACATACTTCTCAACTACTACGACCCCATTTTCATCTTTTCCTAACTTCAAGGATGATTGTTTAAGTCCTTTTCTAACCGATCGATCCGGACAACAACCAAGATGACCCCACGGGTGAGTTGTACCAGCTCTACTACCTCCAACTAGAAGCTTTTTACACCAATTGCATTTAGCTTTCGGTAATCCATTCACAACCACTTCTTCAAATTCTAACCGGACATCGATTTAAGTTTCTTCTTCCTCTTACCCCTAACATCCATATTTTCATCTACATTTTCTATCACAACAACATCATCACCTTCAGATTCGGGAGGCGTTGTGGCGGTAGTACCGGGTGATGGCGTAGCCGTGGCAGCACCACCTTCACTCGATGATGGCGTACCGAGCAGCACTTGAACATGGGGTACCGGTGTCGGCAGCACTTGAGGATGGCGAAGCTCCTGCAGGCTGGCCTTGGCCTCTTCAAACCAGGAGGGCGGAGGCTCGATGAAGGCGTGGAAGATCTTGGTGGACGAGGAGCTTGTGAGGCCGATGCCGACCCGGACCCGCTGGTTCCTTGAGTGGACATCGCGTCGGATGCCGTCGGGAACCAAGGCAGCCTCGTAGCGTGGCGATGTCGCGCTCCCGCGCGCCTCATGCGGTGTGCGTCCGTGACGTTAGATGGTTGGCAGCCCAACGAGGGCGGCCGGTGTTGATGGCCGACGACGCAGCGAGCGGGCGGCGCGGGCCGCGCGAGCGCCGGGCAGCATGCGCGCGACGCGGGCGACGCGCGACGCGAACTGCGCGAGCGGCGCGCGACCGGGCGACGCGGCGGGCCGGGAGGCGCCGTGGGCGACGCGCGCGACCGGGCGACGCGGCGGGCCGGGAGGCGGCGCGGCGGCGCGCGCGACCGAGCGACGCGGCGGGCCGAGCGATGCGGAGGCTCGGGAGTCGCCGCGGGCGGCGGCGCGGCCGGCCGGGCGACGCGGCTCGCGGGCGGCCGGGAGGCGGCGCGCCGGCGCGGGTATTGGGGCACGGCGAGATGGGGACTCGGGAGGCGGCGGCCGACCCCGGGAGTGGGATTGGGCGAGGGGTGAGGCGAGTGAGGTTAGGGTATTAGGGTTTCCGGACTTCTAAAAGGCCAAATGGGCCTCAATTCCTACTTGGGCCATTTTTTCACGGGGCCGCGGGGCACCCGTGGGTGGGAGCCGAAACCCGCACCCGCCCCGTGGTTTTGCGGGGCGGGTGCGGGTGAGCCCCGCGGGTGGGAAGCTGCACCCGCACCCGCACCCGGCGGGTGCCGGACCCGACGGGGCCCCGCACCCGCGACCCGAAATGCCATCTCTAGGGTTCAAGCACGGTGGATCGAGCAGCCGCCGACGCCCGACGCGCAGGCCCTGTCCAACATGAACTGGGGCCCACCCCACCGTCGCGTCCGGGATTCCGGGGCCGAACATGGCATTGGACTGGATGGGGTACCAACTACTACTGCGCAGTACTACTGCATCACGAATTCACTCACGATTGGGTGAACCAAGACGAGCTGAGAAGTACTACTATATTATAGTAGTGGTGCTGACATACACAACTCAATTTTTTTGGCATAATAGCCAAATTGATCCCTGATCTTCAATCCGATGCATTCATCCATGAACTATTAAACGGGTCAATCTAGTCCTTGAACTTTGATTTTGAGCCTAAATTTATCCCCGATCCAAGGTGGCACTCCATGTGGCATGTCTAGTCATCGTATTGTCTTTTAATTATTTTCTCGATAAATTATTTACACAAACATTCAGGCACAAAATTACTTATCTACCAATGTAAATTGTAATAATATATATTATCTTGTTCACTATCATTTTTTGAGGTTGTATTTAATAAATTTGACAATAATCACTCAAAGATATGCCTAAAAACACGACAGGATAGTGATATGGTTGTTATAGTTTCATCTCAATAAAGATTTTATTTAAAGTGTCCAAAGTCAAATATCACAATGAAAAATGTGGGTTTATCACATGAACAGGGCAAGTCTTGATCACTTGGACATGCCAATGTGGAATATGCTACATCATCTTAGGGATGAATTTGAACTCAATAGCAAACTTTAAGGACTAAGTTGACCTCTTTCAAAGTTCAAGGATGAAATTGAGCTTCTGGTTAAAGATGAGGGATAATTAGGCTATTATACCATTATTTTTCATCTTACTTACTCGCAGCAGCAGAAGCTCCATCCAACCAATGATAAAGGTCAACTTGCGGCAAGCTAACGCCCATGCTAATGGCAAAACCCAATGGTAGATGCATATAAGATAAAAAAATCTTTTTGGATAAAAGGAACTTTTTTTTTATAAGGAGGACTTGACATCATAGACTTAGAGGTCCAGAATAAGTGTTTACTACATCTGTTCCAAAATGTAAGCATTTATTAACTTTTCGTAATTGGGTTTGGCCGTTCGTCTTATTCAAAAAATTTATAGAAATATTGAATATTTCGTTATATTTTGATTTATTATTAGATATATTTTAAATATGATGTATCTGTATTTGTATTTTCATATATTTTTTAATATAAGACAAACGGTCAAACATAATACTCGAAAAGTCAATAAATGCTTACATTTTGAAATGGAAGAAGTACTTAGCAAGTGGCTATACAAACTCCTAAATGAGGACGAGTGTATGGTAGCCCCTTCTCTCGGAATAAATATCTGGGAACAAGAACTTTAACCCAAGCCGAAATTAAACAAAGAGATTCTCACTTCTAGCGTGGCCTCATGAAAGTTAAGGAGGAGTTCTTTTCATGTGTCCTTTCAAGTTAAGGACAGGAGCCAAATAAGGTTATGGAAAGATACATGGTTTGAAACTCACCCTTTTCGAGATTTATACCCGAATTTGTACCACTTTGTTTATAAGCCATAAGATATAGGCCAACAACCGTGGTCTCTCTCTTTTCCGAGGGATTTTATTGGGGTCAAATGAATGGAATATGATGACCTCGTGGCTAAAATTTCACAAATCATCTTAACTGGTGACAAGGATACAATGTCTTGGAAATTGCATAAAACGGGTCAATTCTCGACGCGTTCGATGTATACCTATTTGATAAACCAAGACACATTTTCGTCATAAAGGATTTTGGAAGCTGAAACTTCCGCTCAAAATAAACATTTTCTTCCTTGCAAGGGGGTAGTTTCAACAAAGGATTTTAGTTAAGAGGAATTGGAAGGGTAGTCGAAATGTTACTTTTGTAATCACAATGAAACAATTCAACATCTTCTCTTTGACTGCCACCATGCCAAGAATCTTTGGAGAGCAGTGAAAATAGTCACGGGTTAACCCCACCTAGATCTATAGCTCATATCACGAACAATTGTCTTTCTAATTTTAATATGAAAGTTCGGAAGATTATTTTAGTTGGGGTGACGGTCATTTGCTGGTCCATTTGGCATTGCATGAATGATAGTTATTTTAACAATGTAATATACTCATCATTTTTTCAAGCTTTATTTCAGGAGAACATACTCGGTTGCGGTACTTGAATGTTGATGTAGCCTGGGAGAACATAAACCATATCCGATCAGTTTGTGCATTCATGGAGGTGATGGCCATGGAACTTTTTACTAGTTATGGTTGGAGATTTAATAATAGACTTGGTTCTTCTTTATGTTACCCGCTTGGCAGTTGAATGATTGTGTTTTTTATGATAATAAAAATAATTGTTATGTGCTATACAAAGACCGAAAATATTATAAACTTTGTTTTCATTATCTTGGAAAAAAGGAAACTTTTTATTTCCAGCTTCTTTAGAAGCCACCGTGATAACAGAGTTCATCATTAACAAACAAAAAGGGACCAAAAGGAGGGGGTCATCATGGTGTTTTCTTGGCAGGAGCAGAAGGCTCGCTTGGCCTAATCTCAAGACAATCAGAAGCCGTGGCGTGTGTGCATTTATTGGAACGCCTGGTTGCATGGGATGCGATCCGTGACTCTGCGAACTGATGCCGCGAACGTTTCAGCTCTCACAGGAACATCTCATGACAGATAGGAAAAACTGGACTCATGTTTAGTGAGACTAGCAGTGTGCCCGTGCGCTGCTACGGGCTAATATATGTAATAACACTATAAATGTAGCAAAAATAATATTTTATTAATATATAATAGTCACAAAGAAATAAGTCATTATTGCTCGTATCCAAATAAATACTACTTCAAATTTGTTTGCAATGACACGAGAAACACTATTATATTTCTTGAATCAAGCTAAAAGAAAGATGAATAGAGTATTTGATAATGTATGCCACGGGCATGTTCACAACAAGAAATTTTGAAGAATATACAAATAGAGAATCAATATATTCCATTCCAGTCATTGCTATAAAAACAACTAACTCCACTTATTCAAACTCCAGAATAACTTCAGCATCCTCTAATCGTTTACACGCTTGCAGAAGTCCTAATGTGACCTGTTAATGTTTCAAAAAAATGTGACCCGCTATTCTAATAGCATCTCTGGGGAGGGAATTATTCTAGACGGAATTACCAAATGAGAAACAAAACCAAATATAAAAGATAGCAAGGAAAAAATTATCACAGCATCAGTATTTCAGCACTGCAAGCAAGAATAAGGAATATGAAATTGAAAGAAGGGAATATATGTAAAGATGCACACCGGAAGTAGCTCAAAGAAAGACACTCACAATGTCACAGTTCCAAAACGATAAAAGATTGTGTATAAATCTTCATCCTGCATTATTGAGCAAAATTATTGACACTAAAAGTTTATAGCTTCAATGATAGTTTTTAAAATATACAGCTATATCTACAGCAGTATAAAAGATACATTTCTAAAATTTACACAGTTCAAATATAGATAATTAACAATTTAATCCAATAAGGACGGATACATTGTATTAAAAAGGGTCCTGAGGTGGAAAGCTTAGAGGCGACTAATTAGGTAATGATACTAACTTGTGTTACTGGGTTGAGTTTACAAACACATAAGACATTTTCTAGTGGTTTGATCTTAGCATCTGGAATATCTCCACCTTGCACAAAGATAAGACATAATCATCCATAAGCTTGGATTCAATACTAAAATACAGTTGAATAAGATGCCATTATGATTTGGTATTAGAACTTGCACCCTCAAGGATAACTGCATTTGTAGGTGCTTCTCTAGAACGGACCATCTCATCAAGTTCTTCAGGAGCCATTGTTTCATCCAAAGGGACCCTATCCTCTAAGAGCTCTTGAACAACCTGTGTATTCACAACAAAATGAGAACATATCACTGCTACGGCTTTCATAACAGGATCATTTTTACAGGGCGTGAAGAATTACCTTTTTACCTTTTAAACTTGTTGATCAACCAAAAAGTAAGCATGGGCGTGAAGATTACTTCCTTGTTGCTTGAGTGTTTTGTTCAACATCCAAAAGTGACTTCATTCTACAGAATAGCAAAAAATCAGAAACACATATATTGGTTAGTGCCAGAAGACACGTTTCCCTTGACGCAGCTGAAGATGGCACTTAGCATGCTAATCTCTGTACCCATTTCAGCAAAATATTTAATTATAAAGAGGACAAAGAATTAATGGCCATGGGCACTAACCTGGCAACTTCATCTTGAGTTCTTGACAACCAATTCTACAGCACAAAATTGTCTGAGCACATGGCATGCTGAAGAGTCCCTGTTTCAATTTAAATAAAATTATCAATAAAAAAGCACATGAATAAATTAATAGATTGACCATATTATTTGATAGCTGAAATAAATTAATATACATCAAAGAATTAATGGCCATGGGCACTAACTTGACTGTCAATAGTAATTAGTCAGAATCCTAGTTCACAGATGGGCTGTCCATACCTCATTTTAGCAGCAATATGAAAAGGAAACAAACCATTTGAATCTAAGACTTATGCTGAAGAATTGTCATGGGCTCATGGCTGACCAACAACTTCAAAGAGAATATTTCCAACAAATGTGATGTAGGAAAGAGGAGTATTGTTTGCATTAACTTTTTTCACAAGAGTTGGGTTCACCAGAAGCAATTCATGTGTCAATTCTTTGCTAAAATAAATTCAGGTAAATGTGTCACCTCCAAAAATATGCAGATTACTCCAAGCCAATTTACAACTCAAAGTCTTTCTCCGAAAATCAAAGATGAGTTGTAATGAAGAAACAATACCCCACTGTTGTCATGGAAAAAAACACCAAATTTCCATATCAATGATCTAAGTCAAGCATGATTAGCTTGACAATTTAATTGCTCTCTACCAGCCAACCACTGCTTGACTTATGTTGTTTCATAATCCTACAATGCATTGCAGTCTGCGTTGATCAAATTTGAAAAAATAGCAGTCCAAGGTAAACTAAAAAAAGCTACTCATCGTTGTAGTGCTAGGGATTGACCCTATAGGTACCAAGCAAAGTCTAAATGTTTATAAATCAAGAAATATTAAATCTGTGCTGCTAGTAAACCAAGCTGTACCTGCTTCTTAACCTTGTCTAAAACACCGAAAAAAGAGAGAATAACTATTTTTTGTGAATGAAGCTCATAAGCAGCCACACTAATCAACAATAACAAATTATGAAAGAAGCACATGAGACAACAAAGAATTGGACACCCATGAGAAACACAAATTAGCAGGGTCCTGATTTTTTTTTCATTTGACAGTGGATAAAACAAGCACAGCTTGCTTAACTATATATATTTTTATATTAATTGACAAAGGAAACATAGAAAAAGACACTAACTCTTTACCCTACACTCTGCACAATGAAGAAAAAGATTCAAGATTACTTCAATGGGGAAATACTTAACACTCCGATCAAAGTACTCTTGTAGACTTGTAGTGAACACAAAGAGTGTAGCTATGTCTGTTAGCATGCGGCTCTTTCTTGTAAGAACTGTATGGCTTTTCCCCCTCCTTAATTTATTGTAGTATTTGAACTGATGTCACTGCCTTCCCATAAATTTTATTTTTATTTGCCATAGCACCTTCATTTTAGCATCTTTCACACAATTGGAAAATCCTTTGAAAGTGATACTGATTTACTGACAGACAGTACATGAAAGATGAAATTGATAACTTGAATTTTTAGTAAAAAACGGAATACTACTTTTCTGTATGCCATCATGAAAAGATAAGCATAGGAACTAATGAAAGAATCTAAATTGTCAATCGAGTATCTTACCAATTGCAAAATTGTAAGTCATAAAGAAAAGATATGGTTATAAGTCACAATTTGTATTCACTGCAAGCTGAAGATTTGAAGCCACACGAGCTCATCCTGGTTGCAGTGCTCACTATAAGGAACACGATAGCATCAGAAGAACCAACAAATCCGCAGCCCTAAAGAATCAATCAAATTTCCTCCCATCTCCCGATTCTCACCTCAGTTCTGTATCCTGCCCGCCAATCCTTATCCTTCCACGGATCTACAAGAATCAAGGAATACCAAATCACCAATCAACTCGGAGACGGAGAAAAATCTAAGAAAAAACGACGAGAAGCCGAAGGCACGACAACAACTTCAGCTCAGAAGCACAGGGGAACGGGAGGTGGAGGCGAACAGCGGCGCGGGTAGAGGCAAGCGATGCAGCGACGGATGAAACAGCGCGGGGAGGGCGGATGAGGCGGTGGCGGCCGGGAAACCCTAGCCGCTTCGCCTCAATCACGGCGTGCTGCGTGCGTGCGCAAGGGCGTCTGGCGGGCCCCACGAGCCAACGCTGCGATTTTATATATGGCTGCGGGGAGCGACGGAGTAAGGCAACGGGAGGGGGAACGACGGGTTAAGCCAGGGGCTGACGACCTCACCGAAAATAATAGATTGGTATAGATAAAGAGGAAATGACTGTGTGTGTTGTAAGGTCTCACCAAAATGCACCCGTTACTTTGTAGTTTAGAATGTGTTCGTTTCCTAGAGTCTAAACTTTATAGCTGTCACATCAAACAGAATCTTACTATTTAAAAATACTAAATAAAGTTTAATTATAAAATAAATTACAGGACACTAGACTAATTTACGAGACGAATGTAATGAGGTTAATTAAGTCATGATTAGAAGACGGTTACTGTAGCATCACTTTAACAAAACATAAATTAATTAAGCTCATTAGATTCATCTCGAAAATTAGCACCAATCTGTCAATAGAATTTTGTCATTAAATTGATCGAAATATTTATAAATAATAAGATTCTCTTTGATGGGACATCTGCTAAATTTTAGAGGACAGGAAACGAACAGGGCCTTAGTTGCCTATGCATGAACTCAAGTGACTCTCATCACAGTTTACGGTTGGATCACACACAACACAAATATGCAACACAAGTTTAATTAATTTATGGCTAGAAAAGGTCCACCATGGAATAACTTGTTGGCATTTGGGAAATCAAATTAATGGACGATACATTTTGTCAGTTATCATCACATAGAGTAATAAATTGTTGTTAAATTCCCATATACACATGTCCAGGTGCGACAGCGAGGACAAGCGGTCAAGCGGGCCATCATTTTTTTTTTAAGAAAACTGGAGGAGCCAGACTCCTATAGTACTTTATTAATATAGACATAAACAAAAGATACAAAAAGACCAGAGCAAAGTCTCATAGAAAAAAAATAACAGGATTGAAGAACCAAAACATCAAGAGTTGTTGTCTATCCATGTTTGTAGGCCATTATTGGGAATTCATGCTACGTACATACAGTCCATCCGGTGAGGTGTACGCTACAATGGTTGATTCAAAAGGCAAGAGGCCCTGTTCGTTTCCTGTCCTCTAAAATTTAGCATCTGTCACATCAAAGAAAATCTTATTATTTATAAATATTTTGATCAATTTAATGACAAAACCTTTTTACAGATTGGTGCTAATTTTCGAGATGAATCTAATGAGCTTAATTAATCTATGTTTTACTACGGTGATGCTACGAGTAACCGTCTTCTAATCATGACTTAATTAACCTCATTAGATTGTCTCGTAAATTAGTCTAGGGGCCTGTAATTTATTTTATAATTAAACTTTATTTACTACTCCTAAATAGTAAGATTTTTTTTGATGTGACAACTCTAAAGTTTAGACCCTAGAAAACGAACACACCCTAAGTTGTTCCGAGTGTAAACCATAAAGTTGAAATTACAAAGGGTTTTCGTCCTTTTTCTCTCTATCTTTTTGTAGTAGATTATGGCAACGAACAACTTAACAATCGGAAAGATGTACTAGCTTTTAAGAGTGAATTGCACAAAACTACAACTATTTGTATCATAGGTTCACAAAGCTGTAACTTTTGAAACTAGTTGCACAAAACTATAACTATTTTGACCCTTAGTTTCATAAAACTTAAACGTTTGAAACTAGTTGCACAAAACAACAACTATTTTGACTCTTAGTTTCACAAAACTACAATTTTTAAAAATCCTATTGTATAGTAAATGTGGGTCCCACATGTCAGCCAATGGACAAATTGAATTGTATTCGTGTGGGACCCACAATTACTCCACAACAAATTTTTAAAAGTTGTAGTTTTATGTGACTAAGGGTCAAAATAGTTGTAGTTTTATGTAACTTGTTTTAAAAGTTGTAGTTTTGTGCAACTATAGTTGAATTTCTAATGTTTTATGCAACTATAGTTGAATTTGTACCATAGTTACACAAGACTACAACTTTTAAAACCAATTGAATTTCTAATGTTCTGTTTGCCTTCCGTTGGACCTCATTTCATCCTTTCTCTCTATCTTCACGGGTTGAATGTTGTGAGACCTTCAACCCGTGAAGATAGCAAGTACCTCTACAGTTAATGAGATTGCATAAAATTGCAATGCATGTCCGATGCAAACTACTTCACCATGTAGCAATTAAATTGTCTTGATTTGGGTGACCTTTTTTTGGTAATTAATTTCTCCGTTCTTAAATTATTGACATCATTGACTTTTTTTTGCTACGTTTGATTGTTTGTCTTATTCAAAATAATTTTTAAAATTTATAAAATTATACAACGTGTTTCGACTTTCTTTGGTGATAAAACAAATCACAATAAAATAATTGACAATTCTTAAACTTTTTGAATAAGATAAATGGTCAAATATAATAAAAAAGTCAACAACATCAACAATTTAAGAACGGAGAGAATATACTAATAGAATCTTAAATGTAGTAAGGATGCCAAGTTTGTTAGCGTCCACGTTGTAAAGTTGTTTTTACCTGGACGTGGTTGGCAATAGCGTCTCTTCGTGGCCAACCAAATCCATTAATCAATCACGAATTACAGCCCTCTATACTCGAGCAACAACTCTGAGACTGATCAGTCAATGGGATCAGGGTGTGGTGAAAACATTTTCCTTGTTCTGGTGTCGCTGATCTCTTTCAATAGTTCATACTGGCTTCCTGCTTGCAAAACTCTCATCTGTTTCTGAAGAATTAGCATGTAGGAGATGAGAAGAGTGGACGATTCGTTTAGCAGTGATGACTAAATGACACCATATTGTACTTTGAATCTTAAGCGTGTGTTTGGTTCTGGGACCAAGTGGGACGGGACGGAACCATCCCAGAAAACTGGGATAGAACCGTTCCACTTTTTGTTTGGTTAGAGGAATGGAACGGTTCCTGTTTTTTGTTTGATTGGAAGGATAGCAGGGGATGGAATGGTTCCATTTCTTGTTTGATTGGGGGACAGGACTGGGACCGATGAATTGAGTTACCTTCTCATTCACGTGGTGAGGTTACCCATCCACAATATCATTTTCTTTAACGGTGCAGGTCAAACATAATTTATACATCAAATGGCTATTAGTGCCGATAATAACCAAACTTGAGCACACATGCAGGCATCTTTTTTCCCTTCATGCGACCACATCTTGAAGGAAAAAAATAAAATCAAAGGCAACAGATACTTGCACAGGTACAACTTAATATGCAAGGAGATGACATGGTTATCACCATAACTGGTTCATACACATATAGCATGTCCAAACCTAAACCTTACACATAATTAAGCCACTTTTCAAAGTTTAAGTGGTACAAGCAAAATGACAGTGAGAACCCAAAGTGCATTGTTTACAGGTTACATAACTTTTCCAGTCAACCATACAAGTCATCATTAGTTAACCAGGAAATTTCTCACTAATCCACTTGGCCATGAAGTTCAGCTTGTATTCAAATGGCGCGGTGTAGAAAGCCCTACCAACATGTGGGTTTTCAACCAGATGAGCATAGTAATATGACTTGTGTGTCTCATTAAACCTGAAAGATCTTGCACCATGTGAATCAAGTCAGAAGGCAAATCCATGTTTCCTGCAGCACACTTCTCTATAGCTTGTGCAAGCCTCTCACCACTGTTTGTCAGTGCACTAATCAGCCCCTCATTCTCTGTATTGATTTCAGCAACCCTTGCTCTCTTGTTTGTCTAGTTGTCGATGATGTTGCCCCATTATTATCGGGAGTTGCTGCCTCAACATCGCCTTCATTTTCATGTTCAATTTCTTCCGTGCCTAGAGTGCAACTAGAGTCTTTTGCAAACTTTCCTGTAGCCATGCTATTGCCAAAGATTGTAGCCATTTGAACATAGTTCTCAAGAGGTTTGTTGAAAAAATCAGCATCAGATTTGTGATCCTAGAAATAATGATAGCAAATAAAGGTTATTATGAGAAGAAAATATTGTGGGAGGAAACAGTATGTGAAGACAGCAACATAAAAGACAAATAAATCCCCCAAAACAAGCCAGATCGGGATCAGATCGCGCCGGCGAGGGAGACGGAGGGGAAGAGCAGGACATAAAGGAGTTAGCTCTGATTCAAAAGTTACGCCGGCGAGGGAGACGGAGGGGAAGAGCAGCGCGAGGGAGAAGTGCAGAGGGGTCGTCGGTGCCGCGTCCGCGCAAGGGCCGGTGGCGGATCCGGGCGTCGCTCTCGGTCGCCTCTCCTGCGCTCTTCTTTTTTTTTTTCTCGATAAGATGGAGGTGAGACAGAGAGGCACGAGAAGATGAGCGGTGACCCGCACGCTGGGACGGATTGGTCTGGCCGTTTTCGAGGAAACCGCTACGTTCCGCATCTGAACAAATATTTGCTTCGGGGATGGATCCGTCCTATGAAGAACCCAGAACCAAACGATATGAAACGGGGATCGACCCGTCCCGTCCCGTTCCGTTCCGCCTGATTCACCCATCCAAACACACGCTAAGGTGATGGAAATATTTGTTCGTGGCCTTAGGCCGACTCCAACAGCCCTATGCAAAGGCAAAAATGACTCAGGAATTGGCATTTTTATCTTGGAGGAGAGAGAGGATAGATAAAAATAGATACCCTCTCTCCTCAACGTGCATTTGAGGAGAAGCGATGAGGTCATCCCCTGGCGGTGCGTGGCTGATGCGGTGAGCAGTGGGGCCTGCACGGGAGGGCGGCGGCGCGTCGCGGGGAGGCGAGGCCGCTGGTGCTCACAGGGGTGGCGGTGCGTCCTCCCGCGGCGGCAGCAGTGCGTCGCGTGGAGGCCGGCGATTGGTGGGCAAGCGAGGAGCGCCAGGAGGTCGCTGCATCCTCGCGTGGCCGCGGGAAGGACGAGGCGGCGCGTCGGCAGCGGGCGTGGGGGCGACCTCGCGCTGGGGCAGGGGCACATCCTCGCGTGTCCGCGCGGCGCGGGGAGGCCGAGGCAGGGCGGGGCAGCGCTGGGGCGAACTCGCGCACGGGGCGCGTCCTCGCGTGGCCGCGGGGAGGGCGGGCGGCCCACGGCGTGCTGCGCGGGGGCGAGCGGACCGGGGCGGGCGTGCGCGCGTCGACAGGCGCGGTGGCCAAGGCCGAGGCACGGAGGTGGCGGGCGCGGAGGGGGCGGCGATGGGGAGTCAAGCAGCAGGCGGCGCACGGGGCGATGGCGTTCATTCGGCGGCTTCGCGGACCGAGCAGTACGCGAGCGCGGGAAGCAGTCGAGCGCAGGAGGATTGGCGCGCATTGGGAAGAAGAGGAAAAAAGCATCGTCTGTTGGAGACATCAATTTTTTCCTTTCCTATTGGCACTGTATAGCCTAGGCAAACTTCCATTTGCCTCTCAAAAATCATGGTTTTGTTACAGTCAGTAGCGATTCTCTGAATCCAGTAGTTTCTTTTTCGAATCAGCTGTTTTCCCTACATCTAAGTAGATATTGGCATATTGCTGAAGTTTTGCAGATGCTTTTGTGGTTTCCAGGAAGTTCAGTTTGTGTGCTTCGACCATCACGCACTGCCAGTCGCTGTATAATTAAAAATACTGACATTGTACAAGGTATTTCTTAGGTACTAGTAACGATTTTATGTACACGGCAGGGGTTTGGAGTATTTCTGCTGAATCCATCCCATGAAGTGCTATATATTCCTACAGAAATCTGGTTTGCCAGCCATAGTATCCAAGATACATAAAAATGAAAATTTCAACATTGTGTTCCAAACTGTATTTCACTGATTTTCTGTATCTCGTCGCTAGTGATTTTTTGTTTACTTGTAACATTAACAAGCAGGAAAATCAGCTTACACTCACTCGATCTGTTTTGCAGTCCATGGTGTAGCCGTGACATCGTCAATAATAGCTTGCCTCTGAGGTGATGATTGAATAACCAAGGAATCGTTAGTCTCCATGCACAAAGGTGTAAGATAGCGGAGTTCACGAAAGAAGTCTAACATTGTCAGAATAAAGTAAACAAAGTGTCAGCTAGCTGTATATTCCAGTAACTTATGCCAGTCACTTTGGCACCAACATCGTTCGGAAACGATCGCCCGAGCCGCGTCGTCCTGTAACGGAAGGGCCTCCCGAAAAAACGGATCTCAACAAATTAACATCAGGCGACCCACTCCTCTCCCTGAAACGGATCTCGCCGTCACGAGTCACGACCCTCTCTTCTCCGCCGTTCTCCTCCCTCATCTTTCTACTGCTTTCCGGACGACCCCCGCGACGCCATTGCAACCCAACAACCTCGCAACCAGCTCCACGACGCCGCTGCTCCCTCAACAAACGTGGCGAAGTGCCGGCGAGGGTGTCGCCGCGTCACCGGTTTAATGTCGACGGCTTATGCTGGGGGTGGTCGGAGGTTTAATGTCGACGGCTTATGGTGGGGGGTTTGCCGAGGTTCAACCACTACCACCGACCATGGAGGAGGGGATCGAGGGACGTGGCCGACACGACACGACACGACGGTGGGTGGCAGTGTGGCGCCCGACGCCGCCGGAGCCACGGGTGGCAGGCTAGCAGCGAGCGGGGCTAGAGGCGGCAGGAGGAGCAAGAGAGGGGCACATGGACGATGGACACAGCTGTCGAGGATGGTTGGAACAATTTAGGACACATGGCATGTGTGCAGAGGGGTCGCGCGATCTGTCATCAGTGTGACCGGTCGCACATTCGCGCGTTAAACCTATCCAACATCGTTCCGTAAAACATAACATGTAGTATCTGCATACAATTCTGTTACATTTTCAGCACTATCCATTGTTTTGCACCAAGGCTGAAAAATACGCTCCATGGCACATAAGACCATTAAGCCACCCAGCATAAGACAACCACAGAATCGTAATTATGGTACTTAGTAATTGTATGCAAAATAACATGATACTGTTATTTTGCATCAATGTGCAAAATAACATGATACTAAATCTCCACAAAGACTGAGCAGGGAAACGTGTTGCATGAAAATTTCCAAGCACCTGCGTGAACAAGAGCATAGTAAATGCTTCAAGGCTAGGAGTATTAACTAAAGATTGTTCTGCTATCTCAAACATCCAACATGGCAACAAGATCAAACAAGAAATTTCTACAAGATACAAGATGGCGTCGTGTACCTTTTAGTCATGCTTTCTTTAACAACTTCATGATAGTCAGTGCAGTACCAAAACCCCTTCTTGGTTGATGACATCTTGGTGGTTGTGAAATTCTTTGCAAAAGACCAAGATTATGATTTGGAATAGATACTTTGTCTGTTGAGTTACTCTTAGAGTTGCCTGTTCGCCAAATATCACGCACATGCTTAGTATCTTCTCGTGCATGGCCTGGAAACACCTTCACAGGAAATTCGGATGCTAAAACTGATCTCCAATATGGAAAGAAACATAGCCATGTGTATTTGTGCTTCCAACCTCTAGGCATTCTCTTTCTAACAACCTGTCTCACACAGCCAATTTCAGATTTGAGTGTCAGTTGGACTACAAACCCAACACGCATATCCATCGTTTTCATAAAAGTTGGGAGAAAAATTCGTAGCATTCGTAAATATTTCAGAATAACCAGAGAGCAGCACCCACTTGAGATGGAAAATGAGATGTTACTTAAAGCTATTTGTTATACTAATTTTCCCTTTGTATGAAATGTTACTAAACTGTAGCACCTGGTTAGCATGATTAAGATAGCTGAACCAGTAAGCTGAACAGCAGAAGCACTTTTTAAAGTGAAACATGCTTTTGCTATTTATTTCTGAAGAAGCAAGTACATTTTACTAGTAACCCTAGAACGATGGTATAAACTATTCAGTAACACTACAACAGGCCGATCATGTGAAGTGGAGAAGAATGAGTCACTTTTCTTTTTTACTCGAAAACAGTAGGAGAGGCCCTCACTGCAATTTACTAAAATAAAGCATAAAAGAACTGTACAACGCCTAAAGGCCGAAGGTTTAGATGTACAAAAAGAGAAAAGATCACTAAAGGACCAAAGGAGGATGGATGGAATCTAGCCAGGAAAAAATTTAAACTGCCTACTAGTTATTATACAGTGAAAATGGACAAGCACTGTAAAGGTTTGCAGTTCAAAATCATTATAACCTAAAGTACAAATAAAACCAGTGTCTTCTCTAGAGTTTTAACATGAATATATCTTAAGAATGGAACAAGAAGCTACATGCAGTAATGTAAGGAATGCATCTTACCTTTTTCTCTGCAGCAAACGTATTCAAATCATCTGTAGTTACTTTGGTTGCAACCGAGCTTCCTGTTATCCATGTAACGTATTTAAGTGTTTATATATTCTGAAGTTACAACATAACAGTTCTGGCCAACAAAGGCACCAACTACAGACACTAACCATTTTTCTTAAGTTCCCCTCCATTGGGCATCGGGATTTTATAGGGGCAGCTTCAACAACAAGTGGAAGAATATCATATCAATCATGTATATATAAATATTTATATAAAGCTATAATATTGAAGGAATGCAAATGGAATGTAAAAACATACAGGTTCTCAATGTCGATGTTTTCTCCAGTGGGACAAAATCCATGATTCTTGAGAATTGATGAAATCCGTTCAAGGACTTTCACATGTGACATCTGTGTGAATTTTTTCCAAATTCAATATTTTGATGTCACAGGGCATAAAGTAAAGGGAAAAAGACCTTTTCTTCCTCATAATTCTAGTTTACAATTTCATGAAAGAGCTTTATAGTACAAAATTCTGACATAATGGATTACATGCATAAATAGAAGAAATTCTTGTGCTATCTGAGGGAATTATCCATCTACTAGGGTCCAGGGGCCTAGGGAGTATACGGGTGGTAGTATTTAACAACCCAATGTATGCATTTTAGCTGGGATCAATTTACTGAATTCCTACTCTGCAGTAATGACATTTCTATTTATGTGGAAACATATAACTGATTAAAGACATTGTAACTGCAATCTATCAGAAAAAGTGGTACCTTGGAATGCACCCTGATAACTGCATCAACAGCTTTACCAGCAATGGAAATTATATTGACAAGCAGCAACATAGACAACATAGCTTTAATATTTGAATGCCCCTGGTGCAGCTTTTCTTTGTTTTCAAACACCATGGACTGATGGATGCGCTTAATGATAACGGTGAATCCGTCTATCTTAGTTTCACTGTTTATCTTGCAGAAATATCCCCCACGGAGATGTGTTTGAGCTGCCATGAGCAGAACTGCTGTCTGAACAAATTTGCCATCCTTCACATAATTCCAGATCTCATCAAGTAGATTATCCGTGTTCTCTGCAAGCACTCTAGTCGTATCCAAAAAAATCTTCTGCAAAATAACCAATAAAGAGCAAAGCTAGCTCGGTCCAGTTTTCAGCATATATAACTCATATGCAAGCAAAAGGTGATAACATTACTATCACATGATTTTCCCAGAATACAATAATCATTAATCAGATATCATTCTGGAGAGAAAAAATAATTAATATTTATTACTCTCTTTTCAGTCTTTGGCAAGTGGACATTTAAAATGCTGTCATTAAGCATTTCTTGATCAGTGATTTGAGGTATATGACATGATCGCCTGCTTTCTACTTGTGATGCAAACCAAATAGCATATTATGAAGGAAGGGCTGTGAGACAAACCATCTCAGGCAAGCACAAAAGATGTATAAGCTTGAATATATAGTTGTCATCCACTTTAGTTGGATAGTCTGGATGATCCATACTGGGAAACAGATTGTCTTCCAGGTATTTATGCATGCAAGTGTTCTCAACTGCAACATGGAGTGGGAGTAGGTCCTCCACAACTTGAGAGCCAGCTGTGCGTAAATTGGTTAGCGCGCCATGTTCAAGGAGCAGCTTGACCATATCAACAGAGAACCTTTCAGCAGCTTCATGAAGGGGAAAGTATCCATATTGGTTCATGCAGTTGGGATTGGCACGATGACCACTTAGCTCAGGAGCCTGACCCTTCAAGGCAACTTCAGCACATTTCAAGGCATTTTCAACTATCATGTGGTTAAATGTTTCAGGGGTGATGATGAGACCCCAATACAAACCACGTCCATCCTCCTTGAAGAAGCGAAGGAAACGTGAGACATTGTCCTGCTTCAGGATGGGCAATACAAGGTGACATACATCGTAGAATGCATCATTCAAAACCTGGAGGATCCATCCACAGTCAAAAAGGATGCAAATGAGTCAATCATCCAATTTAAACAAAAAAAAAGAAAAAAATCAGATGGACTGATGCATCATAGGGCAGCAAACAACAAAAGTTCCAATCTAAAAGTTAAAGACAGGAACGAAAATCATTATAGACAAATCATCTGTTGAAAATTATACTGAATGAAGATATCAACGAACCTGAGGAGTGCGATCAGGGATGATTGTATGTGTTGCTCTGGAGGTAGCAATCATATTGTTTGTCTGTTTTGACCACTGAAAAAAGACATGTGTCAAGAGCCATGATAATTCATGAAACAAAACAGTAGAGGAGAGGTGGCTGTGATTACTATACCTCCGTGACCAATTGTACATAGGAATCAAAGTCAAGATCATTAGGTTTGGAAGGGCGTGGATCACAAGGAGGATGCCACGGATCAAATTCATTATTAGTTGACCCATCTTTGGCTGTACCATTACCACCATGAGAAGAGGTTTCCATTGCTTCCTTTTCATCCCCCGTCTTCATCGCTAGAGAGTTTGCCGTCGCGCGCGGGGAGAGGGAGGGGTGGCGCCAGTGGGGGCTTACCTGCCGGGAAAGGACGGACGGCGCGGGCGGCGGGCTGTGGTTGAGGCGGCAGCGCCCTGGGTGGCGGCCGGGGCGGCGAGACGAGGCGGCGGCTCCGAGGACCCGCCAGGCCGGGGGACTCGCTAGGACGGCGGGTTGTCGAGAAAACGTAATGCTATGTTTTCGTCTATTTAATAATATATATATATATAAATTAGTAATACCATACGGCTACAAAAACATGCCCAGAAAATAAAGACTCGAACTTTATGCGCATTCGCACTCGTCAATTGCTATTCGACGCCACCATACATGCAGGAACAAAACAGATCTGCCGCTAAGATAGATAAAAAAAATGAAAGCTGAAAACTTTTTGGAAATCAGAACAAAATACATTGAAGCCGGTTGGAACATATGATTAAACAGGTCGGGGAACGGAAGGCGTTGTCACCATTAAAAACAAACTACCCTTCGCAAAATTGCAAAAATAAAAAACTACCAATCACTCAATCAACCGGGTATGGTGACGACAGGAATGAGGATGCCTACGTGCAGCTAGGGTTTCGATAGATTTTGCGCGGTAGCTCAGTGGGATTACCGGAGATAGAGGGGGACGATTGTGAAGCATGTGCACGCTTACCGACTATCGTCTCGGTCGGCACTTAGGAGGGACGAGCACCGCAGCTGTGGGTGGACGGAGGGAGTGGGGACACACAAAAGCTAAGTCTTTTTTTTTACTCGTAATCTTTTTTTTTTTTTTGTTTGGGATCGGAACGCTTTTTAGGAATGATCCTTCGTTGCTGTCCCTCGAGGTCCCTTGGAATTATACTCGCGTCTTGGTCCATCTCCATCCGATCTAGGTCCAACAACTCGGTTTTCTCCAAAGGAATTCGAAAAAAAACACCTGCAACGAACATTTGATGGATTGCCCCTCCATATTTCTAGTACTTCAGAAGTTATCCCGTCCCACGACAACAATGCAACATTACAATCCTTTTGTACATTACAATCTTTTTTTTTTTTTTTGCGAAACTTTTGTACATTACAATCGTTCTGTTCGTAACCCAGGCTAACCACACAAGTCATTGTGGAGGATAATTTCTAAAATTTAGACTTAGTCACTATTTAGGAAGGATAATGAGAGCTTGGAAGCTCCTATTTCAGAAGAGAAGATTAAGGATAATCGCAAAAGAAAAAGAGAAGATTAGGGAAGTTGCTTTTAATAGCTATGCCGATAGCATCCAGGCGCAACATTGTCATGAGCATGTAGATCCAAGATGTATAACAGAAGAGGAGTTTTCTGGTCCAAAATAATGAGCAATATTTTCTCATAAATAATGAGCAATGATGTATATTTAATTTAGAAATTAACAACTAATGATCATTATTAAGGGTAATATTATAAAAAATAATATTTTAATAATATAAAAATTCATCATAACTAATAAGCTAGTCAATTTTTATATGAATTTAATATAAAATATTTATTATAAATTTAATTAATCATCACCATTATTATTATAGTCAATTTTTAGTGTATTTGATACATTGTATGAATAAGAATATTAATTTTTAAAGTAATTACTAAAATATCCTTTAACTAATGGCAAGTAGTTAAAAAAATAATAATCATTATTTTGGACCAGAAAACTCTGTAACAAGAACCTTTGAGACAAGCGAGCGTGCGACTAGATCAACGACCAGTAATCGACGTCTCGACCGGTGCTGGGTGACTCGGTCACCCTCTATTCTTTTTTCGCCACTCGATTACTACAATCGAAAGACGAAAGTGCACAATTTTCGATACTGTTGAGTAGCTAGCTAGAGCAGTGATATGTTCTACTAGACCGACCGTAGCCGACGCCACTAGTGTTAGCGACCTTGGCTTTGCGTCCGCCAAGGCATCCATCCTTCACATCATCGAGTTTTCACAAAGCCGACGGTACCGGAAGTACCTCACGGAGTAGGTGAATTATTTTCCGATTAAGACGTGGGACTCGACGACGTCAAAGAGAGGGGCACGCTTGTCTCCAATGCCGGTGAGGCCGTGTCTGGAACCATGTCTTGGTGCTCGATTATCCACGCCATCTAGAACCACGTCTTGGTGCTCGATTACTACGCGATGGCAAGAAAGGGGCAGAGCGTGACATGCTCTAGTCTATCAGGCCACCGATGACGTCGTAGGCGCCATGGGAAACGTCAAGGGGAACGAGGTCGACTGACTTAAGTCACCGAGAGCAGTGCTTTCATCGATTTCCAATCCAATGCTCCTCAATTTCTAGGATGCTTTCTTCTTTACGCTTGGAAGATCTAATACAAAGCAGAACGGAGCGAAACATGAGCAACGTCCACAGCTTCACCGACGCAGCGCCGGTTCCCTGTCCCTCCGCTTTGCCCTAGGCGCATCTACCTTCCTTGTCTTATCTTACCTCGCGGGCACAAACTTCATCCTCCGCAAGCTCCTCCATAAAAGAGGTCACTACCTATCTCCTTTTTCGACTTTGCTCATGTCGAAGGATGCCGATGTAATCCCCCTTCTCTTGTACTTGTACCTGGGAGATTGTCGTTGTTGACTTCCTCGAATGTGATTCTCTTGTTGACGATACAGCTAGCAGAATGCTGATTTCTCCCTTGCTTCTTCACTAAAATATTCCAAATTTAGGAGATTAATTAGCTTCCGCACTCACTCCTGGAAGACTTCGCGGAAGGAATTCAAGAGGAAAGAATCAAGATCAGAGAGCACGGAGGGGTGGACAAGGGAGCACAACACCAATTTCAGTTTGTGCTAATACATGACGCAAGCTCGCCGTAAGCGGCACCGTAGCACCTCTGCGTGCACCGTGCAGGGTGTCCATGTTTGGCTCCTGCAGAGGAATCCTCGAGGTACAGTCTTGTTGACACGCTGGGTATCCTAGGGCGCGTTTGGTAGCCTGCATCAGCCCAGATGCAGGTACCCATCGAGTCAGGGTAGCCACAGCCTGCTTGTCTGCTGCTTTTGGTGCCGTGTTTGATAGTCCGGTGCTGCGTAGCCTGGATGAGTTGGACTTTTGTTTGGTAGACTGGATAGCAGAAGGAATAGGCATAACCGCACTGCTAATTCGGGCCTAACTGCATGCGCGGAGCCGGAAGCGAAGGCCAAATTAACCGCATCCGTAGGTGCGTCGTTTTAGGCCTCTTTGTATCCACGCAACCTGATCCAGATGTTCATTCAAGCTACCAAACACGATCAAGTGCACCTGATGGGCCTGCATCTCCCTGCTACGGGCTACCAAACGCGCCCCTACTGAGCCGCATCAGCTATCCTCGTTAGCGTCGAAAGAAGACATTGGCGCTGCCCTGGGTTGTTCTTTCCTTGTTGGGCTGCATTGGCGTTGCAAAGCACTAAAGGACCGAAGCGAGTTCCGGAGGAGCGTTGGATTGGAAATCGATGAAAGCACTTCCCGGTAACTTAAGTCAGCCGATCTCGTTCCACGTCAAGGTCGCCGACGTGGAGGAAAGAGTACCACAAGAATCAGCTTTTAAATTGAGATTTTCTTTTAACTGTTACTTCAAAGAGCTGATACGGTGCTTGAAAGGTACCTGCTTTTAAATTGAGATTTTCTTTTAACTGTTACTTCAAAGAGCTGATACGGTGCTTGAAAGGTACCTGAGCTACTTTTTTTCTTGGTTAATCCTAGCTCTTGATAATTTAATTGCTAATTGTGAGTTTAATTAATATTATCATGGGTGTTTTGTAACTAATCAAAGTCGACGGTTCATCGTCCTCCCCCGCCCACCCCTTGCCGCTCCCCACCGGCCGCCCCTACCCTTGCTGGACCATGTCAGTCCTCGCGGCATCTCTCATTGACCCTCGCTCTGCTCCCTGCCGAAGATGACAGTTTTTATTCTTTAGTTCGTCGTCTTCCCCTTCCCTTGCTCGTTCGGATCCATATCGTCTACATTAGCGTTGTCAATGCAGAGGAGCTTCTTTTGGCATTAGCTCCCATCCCGACTGTTCAATTAGAAACGAAAGGCTGTGATTGCTTCAGCTAACAAACAAAAGAAAGAAGGGAAGTCCGACGAGGACCATGCCTGCGCGCACGCCGTACCCCGTAGGCTGCACCGTTGCCCGTCCGCGTGCTAGAGTCCGCATCCAAGCCTGCTCGTCTCGTCGCCGTAGTCACACTCGCGCGGTCGTGCCTGCCTCTTTTGGTCACCGAAGTTCGAACGAACGCGAGCGACGCACTCTGCAGTTGTTTACCCATATGCCATTAAGAAAGATGAGGGTTACGTGTGTGTCATAAAAATATTTCTAGCTACCTATATGCCATCAGTCAAACTTTTGTTTACTCGTGTGCCATTTTGGATGGATGGGAACTTAACAGAGGTGTTAGGGTTGTGTAAAGACAATTTTGCCCTTGTGTACAATGATAAGTTATAAAATTAGAAAAATAAAAAATAAAAAAATTTAGAAAAGCAAAAAGAAAAGGAAATGTGGTGAATAATTTTTTTTAGGTTTTGTGCAGCCTCGCAATCTCTAGTCTGGAGCATGATTTAACTTACCGATTAAACCGCTGAAGGAGACGAACGCGAGATGAAGGGGATGGGAGAATATACGCTGTATTTTTCTTCTAATTTTATTTAGAAATATGATGACAAATAGCAGCCCTTCAGGTTTAATCAAATGGCTCAGAATATAGCTAAGGCCAGAGAGAGAATCCTCTGCATGGACTGAACCAATGCAGAGGATATGAATCCTGCTCGTTCACCTGCATCGCTCCCCATCGGATCCTCTCTTCTCTCCACGCCGGGACCTCGTGGTTCCCCACCGAGTGGCCTCGTCACTCAACGCCGGCCCTTGCGACTCCCGGTCGAGCTCCCTCGCGACTCCCGACCCGTCCTCGCCAGTATCTAGCTGTCCGCAGCACCACTGTACCCGTTGACATGGACGAGGCCGAGCCAAGAGCCAACTCAAGTCCATTTTTGGTGAGGTTCACCGGGAGCCCATCTCCGTTCCTTAACCTCCATCGTATCCTGCCTCTCGTGGCTAAGTTTCGGAACCGGATCTCGCGGAGGAACCTCGGAATGCCACACTTGCCAGCGGATGCACCGCCAAGTTCCCGAGCTGCAGTTATGCATGAATCCTGTCCATGTCCTCAATTGCGGCCGCTGCGACATCAAGCACTTGGCCGTTGTCTTGCTGTGGTGAGCACGTACGCGCGCTTCTCCCTGTTATTCTTTCTACTAGGATTGAGCCGTGCGAACTGCGTAGTGCTTCTTGTCTTGGACCTCGCCGCCACGATGAGATGTGGGGAAATCAGACGGCTCGCCGGCAGGACAAGCTGGGAAAGGCAGAGGCCTTGCCGACGGGAGGGAGAAGTCCAAGAAGGCCCCTGACGCATCGACGAATACGTACGTTCCTCTACATATGGTAGAGAATACCTAATACATAGAATAAACTGAAGTTACTAAATTGCCCTTTTGATAATTAAAATAATAAAATAAAATAATGATATCAGACCCACCATTTTTAGTATTGGTTCACCACTTAAAAGTACTTTTTTACTAGATACCTCCTTATTATTGACTGTTAGATCTAACTGAATGAACGATTCATATTAATTCCAAGCACCATAACAAATCTCTACTTCAAAAATGCAGTAACTAGTCACAATGTTCAATTACATTTGGTTATAAGCCGAACAAGCAGCTTGTGTTTTAGAAATTCATAATTCAGATTTCTCAGTGCCATGCTAACCATTATATTGAACTATTGCTTCTCAATGTTGCTTTCTCCTTTTGTGCAGTTTGGCTCTATCGAGTTTCTTGTGGACGGTCCGCTCAATGAGCAAGCCACTGTATTTATCCCATCTTATTGTTGGTGGCATACCTTTCTACTTAAGCTCTCCTCAACACCTTCAGGATCCTGAATGTAGCAGTACAAATTACCCTTTGGGGTTGATAGTATCCTGGTTGTGAAATCCTCCCCAAATGAGCAAGATTATGATTTGGAATTGGAGAATGTACATTTTCCGCCTTGAGGAACCTCATTGCAGCAGTACCAAATGCCCTTTTGGGTTGATAAATTTCAGTTGGTTGCGGAATCCTTTCTAAAAAACCAAGATCATGATTCAAAGTTGGAGAAGGCACTTTGTCCATTGGGATCGGTCCAAGACCCCACTGATGCTTACGATCATCTTTTACGTGGCTTGGATAAACCTTCACAGGAGATCGGGATGCTAAAACTGATCTCCAATAGGGAAAGAAACTTAGCCATATGTATTGGTGCGTCCATCCTCTAGGCAGTCTCTTTCTCCTACCCTGTTTCATAGTACAAGAATGTAGATTTAAGTGTCATTTGGACAAGGCCTCTACCCTACCCACTAAATCTCAGTTTAATTCAAGATATTCTAAAATATTCACAGATAATACAGCATAATAAGTCGCAGCTCCGGCTTGAGCAATGGGAAATGGTATATTCCTTCAGCTACATGTAACACTTTAAGCTACTTGGACATGATATATTGCTTTAGAGTCGATGGAAGTGCTACCGTATTAGTTGATCAACATGCTTAAAAGACCTACCAAAAAAACAGAAACATGCTTTCGCTATTTCTTTCTCATTTTATCAGAAGCAGTATAAACCTAGTCCCCAACTGCAAAAATTATTCTGCAACACTACAAAGAGTCAGTTGATGATCATGCAAATTGGATGCTGCTTTACAGTCCACACATATTAGCCGCTTTATTACTAACGAGTTCTTCGCAAATTCTTGCAATGATGACTATTTGCATTCCCTATTATTCCTTTCTAGTTAAACCTTTGTATATGTGCAGTGAATGCACAGGGTTCATTCTACCTTTGTGGTCAGTTGCTTTGATGGAAGATGTATCATGCATATTCGAAATGCTACATGGTTGCATACTGACAGTTTGGGGGCACTGTTGAAAAGTAGCAGAGTACAAAACTACTCCCTCCATTCCTTTATATAAGCATTCTAGGGATTCAAATTTTGTTCCCAAATGTAAGCATTCCTATGAATAGGACAAAAATTGATGGGTTGGTGGGTGGGTGAAGAATTTATGAGGTAGTGTAAAAAGAGGGGTATATATGATCTTTTCTCTCTTGACTATTTCTATCTTGAGTGTACTCTGCTGCTGCAACTTTTTATGATGGGAAACCATATTTGTAGCTTGTCAAAAACTTTAAATATATCTGTTTATTAGCAGTTAATTAATTGGGAAAACGCAAAACTATAGTTTTCTCTGGAGTTACAAGATGAAAAAACACTGAAAAAATTATGCACGACCATACAAAAATACAACAAGATTGGATTCATAATTGATTGCAGTAAAAACTTCTAGTTAACAATTAATTAAATATATTAGTAATAGCCTCCAGATACTAGATTACATTGCAGTTTATTCAAACAGCATTAGGTTTGGGGTGATATGCTGCTATAATGGATGTTTTCAAACAGAGGAAAGCACAGACAACTGAAGTTTCTTTGCAAAAGGTTAATAGTTTCTAGTGCCCTAGATGAACTTTAAACACAAGCGATGAAAAAAGAGCCAATGTGCGGTAATGGGAAGTATATATCTACCTTCTTCCGTGAAGTGGGCAGATCAGCTACACCTGAAGTTATCTTTTTTGAAGTTATTAAGCTCCCTGCATAGAATGCAAATTAAACAGGAATCAATTTTGAACTTTTGAATAAATGATACTGGGCCAATATAGACCATATAGGCACCAGCACCCACAATTTTTGTCGGATAACTGTCCATTAGGCATTGAGAAATTATAGGGGCAGCTTCAACAAGAACAAGATACAAATAATATCCGCAGTTTAAACCATTGAAACATGCAAAAGGAATAGAAAAGGTACAGGTTCTGAGTGTTGATGACTTCTCCTGTGGGATAAAATCCATAAACCTTGAGAATAGATGAAACTCCATCAAGAACCTCTGAATGCGATGCCTGCTTGATGTTTTCCAACATTTATTGAAAAAAAGAATAAGGGTAGTTGAAAGGAAAGGAAAAGAGCAATCTAGATGTCCAATGATGCAAAATATGAAAACATCTCCATCACTTTTTATTTAAGAGTATATATTACTTTTTTTCCTAAACATGCAAGAGATCTGCGTATTATAGTATTACGAGAGAGGAAGGCCAAAAATAGCCAAGTATAACGACCAAGGGGATGACCATGTGCGACCGACCAACCCCTTGTGTGGAAAAAATGTAATATTTATTCATTTGAAAGAAACAAGCCCTCTTAACTACAATTTCTTAACCATAATGGACTTCTAGAAACATACATGAAACCGTTGTGCTATTAGGGTAATTTACCCTACTAAAGGGGGGGGGGTCTAGGGTGACATTACTTTCTTTTGGATAACTACTAGTTGTCGGGGAAAGATTAACGCCGCCACGTGGCAGCGTCCGGGCCTGCTTAGCAAGGAATTAACAGAGCCACGTCAGCGGGAGAAGCCGGCCCACACCCGTACGATCTAGCCAGAAAACGGCCCAGCAGGCGCTAGAACTCGACCTCGGTGTCTTACTCGAGGACGTCCGGCCCGCACGACCATGACCGCCTTGCTCGAGTCGTTCCGTCCCGCGCGACCTTGGCCCCTCGACCTTCGTACTCGAGCCCCGGGCTCGACCTCATGACTTAACCACCAACCGCATTAACTCCTTACTGCCCCAGCGCCCACGTGGGCGCCACTCGGAAATCATTGGCGGGGGCCTGAACCCCATCCCTCCTGCCACCACCTGCTCCCGTCGGGGCATGCCGACGGGACGTGCTGTTCCTGTTGCACTGACAAGAGTTGGCGTGGACCGAAACCTCCGGGAGAAGCCATTGTTTGCTGACATACGGACGTACGACCTCCCGTCACGCCCGTCGAACAGGTGTAACTCGAGGTCGAGCTCGAGTTACACTCCGCCTCGCACGATCTTCACCTGCAAACTCGAGTCACTCCTTTGCATACCATTCGGCCTAAAACGCGCGACCTCCGGAACAAATTCTACCGCCGGTGATTCGAACACCGACACTAGTCCATCCACTTTTATTAGGCAAGCTGTGGCGTTGTGACCAAGGAACAATTAACTGAAATGTTAATGGATATAGGGGGAAAGGGAGAAGAGCTGCATGTGAAGGAGAGTGGAGGAAAATTCAATGCCGGAGATGTCTGCATGCACCAATCGAAGGGACAACAGAATTTACATGGGGAAAAGAGAAACACGCCTAATAATCGTGGATAGAGGGAGTATCTAGCAGTGGAATAACTCATCTATGTGGTAATAGAAGAATATAGGCATCATAACTGCAATGTATCAGAAGAGTGGTACCTCAGAATGGGTTCGGATATATGCATCAATCACTTCACCAGTTTGAGAAATTATATTAACAAGCAACAACGTAGACATCATAAGTTTAACCTTCGCCTGCCATTGCTGCAGCTTCTCTTCATTTTGAAACATCCCCATTTCTAAGGTCATAGAGTGCTAGATGCGATTAATAATAATATTGAACCCATCTACATTAGTAACACCACTCTTGCAGGAACATCCCTCACGGATATGTTTTTGAGCTGCCATGAGAATAATTGTTGTTTGGACAACTTTACAATCTTTTACGTAATTCCAGATCTCATCAAGTAGATTATCAGTGTTTTCTGCAAGCACTCTAGTTGTGCCCAAGAATATCTTCTGCAACAAAAAAAGGGAGTACAAATTTAACTATTTTCAGACTTTAGTATTCATAAGTTTATAAGCAAGAAATGGTTCTAATTATCATCCAACTTTATCACCTATTTTACCCAGGTATCACAATAACCAGGAACTAGATATCACCTCCATGCAAAAGAAATCTAATGTTTTAAAGTCGCAAATGTGAACTTCAAGGCAATACAGCTTTTTCTTTGCCACAGAAACTAAAAACATGCCTTTACAAATGTGGCCATAAAAAAATTTGCAAACAAAGAAACTCTTGGTGTCTTTGCGATCTGTATTATATGACACAACCTCAGCTCCTTTCTATTAAGGCTCCAAATTATGACATGACCTCAGCTACTCTCTATTTTCTATGCTACAAAAAAGAACTGTAAGTAGGAAGGGTTGAGAGACAAACCATCTCAGGAAGGCACAAAAGATGGATAAGCTTGTATATATAGTTGTCATCAACCTTAGTGGGATAGTCCGGATGATCCACATTAGGTAACAGATTGGCCTCCATGTTAGAAATATGCGAATTATTCTATATCCAGATTTTAGTTTGAGGCATATTTCACAGACATTAAACAAAATGACGCAAACTAGCTCGCGCAGCAGGTAGAAAAGAACAAAACACAGAAGAGGCGACATTGACTTACGTCGGGTTTGTCGGTGCTTTTCTCAAGCACAAGAGTAGTCGAAGCAGACCGTCGATGAAGACCTCGCAAACCGACGACAAGGCAGCGAACGAGCGGTCGCGCAGTTGCGCTGCCCAGAAACCTTATTGCCGCCCCTCGTGCAGGCTTCACGACGGCAACGGCTCGGAGATACCGCTCACCCTACTCCTCGGTGCACGCCAAGGAACAGGGCCGACGAGAAGAAGCAGCACAACACTACAGCTCAGCTCTCCAAAAGGAAGGAAGAAGAAAAACGTGGATTTCACGGTGTCGAGAATTCCTGGATGTCTCTAGGGCGCCTTATATAGGCGTGGCTGCTCACCAGCAGTCAATTCCTCTAATTACACCCATTAATTGGCAGGCAATTCATTGCTGCTCAATTAATCCTGTTTATGGCATTAAACCGTGCATTAATTCTCTCGTAATTAGTGCAAAACGGTCAGGTTAATGGAGGTATTAAGTGGCAAAAATAAACACTGATTTGTACCAACAGCCACTTGCTCTTTGGAATTTCACTTGAATGGGCCTCATAAATGGCCCAAATTCTAACACTCCAAATACTTATGCAAGCAAGTGTTCCCGACTGCAACATGGAGAGGGAGCAAGTTCTCAACAACTTTAGGGCCAGCAGTGCACACACTGGTCAACGCACCATGGGCAAGGAGCAACTTGATCATATCAACATTGAAACTTTCAGCAGCTTCATGAAGAGGGAAGTGTCCATGTTGGTTAATGCAGTTGGGATCGGGGCGATGCCCAGCCAAACCCTTCAACCTGGTGGATCCATTCACAATAAAAAAACATGGTTCAGATTAAAAGAGAAAAAATAAATAAAAGATCAATTAGGGTAGCAGATAATAAATATTGCAATAGACAAGTTACTTTCTGACACTTATGGCAGAAAGGAACCATTAATGTAAGCAAATGATGTAAATTACATTTGAATATAACAAATACCTTAGGTATGGGGTTATGGACGATAATATTTGTTGCACTGGAGGCAGCAACAATAGCATTTGATCAAGTAATTAATGAAATATGTCAGGAGCTATAAAAATTAATGAAATAGAACAGAAACGAGAAAAATACCATAAAGGTAATTACGAACCATACCTTCTTGACCATCTGGGAATTGGAATCCAAGTAAAGATCACGAGATCTAGACATGAATGGTTGAGAAGGAGGATGCTGAAATTCGTCAATAATGGGTCCCCGGAGATCCCTCTAAGCCAACTGGCCCTAGGTAATCCTCAAACTAACACCCCAAATCCCTCGACTCTAACCCCAAATCCCCTAAATCTAATTACTTTTGAAAATTCGCTGACCGAGGGATCTATAAAAATTCTGTCACCTAATAAGGAGGAAAAGTGAAATGATTTATACAGAGGAAAAAAAAGGCAACTTGCATAACAGATCCAGAGTGGAAGACCCAGAAAAAAAGATCAATTTTTATGCATAACACCACGGTTCGATTGCTATTCGAGGCTACATGCATGTAAAAAGACAAAAAAAAACTCCGGTGCCAAATAAATAAATGAATAAAGGTGAATTTTTTTTTCAAATAAGAACGAAAATTTCGACTGCAGAGTTCAGATCTATGATTATAATAAAAAGAAAGGAGAACAGAAGGCAGCTCACTTCTATCATTTTCTTGCTTTGACCACTGCAAGAGAAAACATGTCAGGAGCCAAAACAATTAATGGGATAGAACAGAAATAAGAAGAACTAGTTATTAACCCCACGCGTTGCTGCGGGACATCGTGGAAGATATATGAGCGTCGTCTAATAAATAAATAACATAGATCAACATACAAATTTAAAAGAAACAATACTGCATAATTTGATTAGATATACCATATAAAAGTAACCCATGTTTGGAGTTGTGGAAGGTGATAAGTAGCAAACGTATTAAAGTCTAGTACATGTTTGCAAAATAACAATACTTTTTGCGACTCAAATAACAATACAGTTTGCGAAATGGGCAAGTGCAACTCTGCCTTGCAGGTCACCAATTTACCATAGCACATTCTGTGAATGGTGAGAAGGCTGGTGTGACTCGGTTGCAGCTTCATCTTCGCTAGTCCATATACATCATATCTCATTCATAATGAATTGCAACCTTATCTTTGCTAGTCCATATACATCAGATCTCATTCATAATGAATAATAATATAAGTATCTCGCTGATTCATACATGGTCTTTGTTGAACAATTTAAGGGGCAAAACAAATCAATTTTGGTAATCTATAGAGCTTGACATATCTGAACCTGGAAAGCAAAAACAGATAAGAAACAAAGAACAGAGGTGCAGAATAATGGAAGGAAAAAAATAAACACGAATCAGCTGAAAACATTGGATAACACGGAGGATGCTATCTTGCTCCAGCATTGGCCAATTTGTGACATCGGCGATAGTGCTTGCATCACATGATACAACATGTGACTGAAATCAATCCTTCACTTGGCAGATTATATCTTGCTGATTTATAATCATCATTTATCAAGCCAATAAAAAGACCGATTCATACATGGTCATTGTTGAGCAATTTAAGGGGCAAAACAAATCAATTGGTAATCTGTAGAGCTTGACGTATCTGAACCTGGAAAGCAAAAACAGATAAGAAACAAAGAAAAGCGTTGCAGAATGGAAGGAAAAAAATAAAACACGAATCAGTGATGTTTGACTCACCTAAGAAACATTGGATAACATGGAGGATGCTATGTTGCTCCAGCATTGGCCAATTTGTGACGTCCACGATAGTGCTTGCTTCGCCTGATACGGTATGTGGCTGAAATCAATCCCTCACTTGGCAGATTAGCAAGCCACTGCCATTAAAATTGTACATCCTCGATTGGTTCTGTGCTACAAAAAGAGAGAGAAAGAAGGAATGCAAGATGATTTAGCCTCATGTCAAGATAATATACTGGAACTGTTATCCAAAGTGGGAGAAGTAGTAGTAAGATAATGGGAGCGGCTGGATCCCAGAATTTATGTGCGTCTCCTGGGGGTTTTAGAATCAACCATGAGTTGTAGAGGCTGCCTGGGAGAGGAAGGGCTCGGCACCCATTCATATTCTTTTTTTTTGGTATTCTTTGGGCAGTGCGGCTCGTGGGAGAAGAGGTAGGAACCGACGGAATATAAACCGGATGATCTATACATGATTGGAGGCGCCATTTGATGTTGGCAGCAGCTGCAGTTTGTACAATTGATTAGAGGCAGCATTGATTGCATGATTATAGCCACATTGATTGGTGAAGCGGCCTTGCCTCTAAGGCTGCACTGAGACATCGTAAAAAAACAGAGTTGATGGAGAAGATGAAGAACAACGGCTAGGATTCAAATGTTTTAGCAGATCCAACGATGCACATAAGAAGATGACGTGGCTGCACCACAGACAAGAGAAATAGCTTTTAAGGATTGTAGTGGGTTGCACTTTTAAAAGATATGTAG